>CAOKZL010002929.1:0-143281 GCA_948472985.1 Iguana delicatissima
ATAGCTACTTGTGTGAGTGAGTTGCATACACTGTCTGCTTGCATTTAATAAAATCACAGTTATTATTTCATATTTGGTGTGCTTCTTGGCTTGGCCTGACCCCATAGACGTTGGGTTTAAAGATTCCGCTGCGTTGCCCTGCCTCTCATTGTGCTAACTTGTGCTCTGAGCTAATTTTCCCCACCAATAGTTAAGCACGTTTGGAGTCCCTTGCAGGACCCCCAGTAAACAGGGTAACAAAGGAGGGAAGCATGATAGAGCTGGAGGGAAGGGAGAGAGAGTAGAAGGTACAGCAAGTGGGTGCAAACTGCAAGTAAGGGCACGTATAGCAGCATGAGGTGAGGGAAGGGAAGGTGAGACATACAAGGGAGGCATGGCAGGGAAGAGAGAGTGAGAACTGCAGTGGGAAGTACAAGAAGTAACAGATGAAGATATAAGGTGGTGGAAGGTGTCTGAGAGAGAGGAGTGGTAGTCCCAGTTAAAGCAAAGAGGAAAGACTGAGTTGGAGGTGTAAGTGGCAGTTGCAAGAAGAAAGGGAGAGGAACATGGCAAAGGCACAAGGTGAGGTAAGAAAGGGAGAGAAATGAAATAATGGAATTAGGGAGGGAGGCATTTTGAAAGCATGAAACGAGTCAAGAGAGAGGAAGGGAGAGAGGTGCAGTGGGCAGGTGCGAAGAACAATGTAAGTAGGTAGGTACAAGGTGAGACAAAGTGCAAGTGAAAGAGGTGTGGTTTGTAAGCTTCCTGTTACCTTTCTTTGCATTTTCTCTAGGGAATCTGATTGCAGCCACTTTCAGGGGCCTCCTGTGAGGTTTTTATAAATCTATACCTTTCTTCCATTAGTAAGAAAACTGATTGCAAAAAAACCCCTAGTGATCAGATAATAATGCAGCAGCATTTAGAAGTGCCTCTGCATGACAGAAGATTGTTGTTGTTGTTTTGTACTATATCAGTAATGTATAGGACCACTTTACATGGTTCTTGTCCTGCTGTTAATCTTCACAACAAGCCTGTAAGTAGATTTGCTGAGAGTAATGAGAGCCTGTGGTCACATGGTAACTGCCATGACCAAGCAAGATTTGAACTTATGTCTCTCTGTTGCAATTACAGAAATATATCAAGCAATGGTTTTATTATGGTCAAAGACCAGCATGAATATAGAACAATAAAAATTACTCTATTAGTTCTCTCAGAAGATTAACTACTATAAAAATTGTATCAAGGCTGAAACAGTGGCAGAAATTAATACAACTCTCAATGTGTTATATTTGCACAATTAGAATGTAAACAAAATAATATGCATAACTAAAATAATATACATAATATTTTAGAAAGTCTTCAGAAGAGCATTTAGAAAATTGAGAATTAGAAAATCAAGAATGGGATTTAATTAATTAATTAAGGACTGGATTTAAACGTTAAAAAGAACAGGAGACTTCTAGTGTCTCACATACCCAATGATTCCTACATGAACAGAAAGTAGGAATCAATGGGGAGTTCTCATGATGAAGGATGTAAAAGTAGAGTCACTGTCCCAAACCAGCATAATAACAAGGTCTACAGTATAATAAAAACAGGACAAGAGAGATATCTTTTTTCTTCCACACAGTTTGCCACTCTAATTAAATACGTTTTCACAGGCAGTTGACAAATTTTTCCTACAGCATAAGATATATAAATTATCAAAACTTTGTGTTAGCAGATTGCAGTCTTTGGTTTAAGAGAATGTAAGTTACTGTACTTAAAAAGATCTCTTAATTTTGCTGATGAGTGGTTATTGTGTAATTTAATAGCTGGCACATTCTTACACCAAAAATATCCCAATGAAATAAGAATCCTTTAAATATTCAGCATACTTCCCCTAAATAACTCCTCCAAGCCCTCACATAACCTCGTTCAGAGTTCAATAACTTAGGTTTCTTTCAATCTCTCCCTGCTATGATATGAATTTCCTGAAGGTCTACAATAGGTTTCTTATTCCAGATAACCTTGTTGTGACCTAATGTCTCAGCCAAATAGACAATAAGAGCCAAGACTTCATGGTATGTTGCTGATTTAGACAGCACTCCTGCAGGTTTTTATCTAGTACAACTATGCGGGAAATTTGCATTAAAATACTGTGCTTAGCTCACTGATTCTCGGATTTCTAGTCCTCCTCCAGCAGATGTATTCCTTTATCAAGTTTGAGTATTTTGCTGAGTCTGACTTTTCCTTTTAAAAATAGAATATTATATTTTTAGTTATTCCAATAATTAAATTTGTTTGCTTGTTTCTTTGGAAGTCTTAGTTTTTAAATATTAGATTCTTCCCCCAGTTCAGTTCTCTACATGAATGAAATGCAGATTTGTCTAAGCAATGAATCACAATGTGCTGTGGTATTTTGAAAACATCTGGAAAAGTAACCAATAAAGCATTTTTTAATAAAAATCAGGGCACCTGCATATTTAATATGTAATGTCTAAAGGGTCTCTTCCCAAGCTTACTATTGAGGGTTGGATTTTGTAATTTAGCAATAAATAAATTGAAATCAGATTTTATGACTGCGAATAGTACTGCAGCATTAAAGATCACGTGACAGCGTCTTATGACTGGAGTATTTTTTTAATTTTGAGTATTCTTCAATTTTACTCTAGTCAGGAGATTTTTCTCTTGATCCAAGAAAAATAATAATTAAATCCCTTTGAAACCAATTATCAAACTACTGTATTCAACTAAGTTCAATATGTGAATTAGGGTTTTTTTAGCCCTCTTAGAAATTTGAAACTTACTTGAAAGACAGATCAGGATTTGTAGTATATCCCAGGCTGTGCAGCCCTCCAGATGTCGCAGAGCTACTTCTCATTATTTTTAGCCTATATGAAATATATTTTCAATTATCAGCAAAAGATCTTCTTTCATATGATAAAGTTTTATTAGAGAATTAGTTATTTGGAAGAAAAGGGATGGGATCTCCTATCACTGGTTTCAGTGTCTAAGAGAGAGTGAATAGAAGAAGTGATTTGGAGACAGTGAAGTCAACATGCAAGTTGCTGTATCTAATCTGGCTGAAGTGCTGCTCACAGTTCCCCATCCAAAGCGGTCCGTGTTAAGTTTTCATTAAGTTAACACAGCAACATAAACCTTTCTTAAATGAAGCTATTAACTTACAGATAATATAAAACCAAGGCATACGGCATTTATTTAAATAACACAAATGAACACACACAAAAACAACAAGAACTATGAAGTAAAGAAAGTTGACAAGGTTACTAGTATTCAAGAGATCATTATGCTCCAGAAGCTATAATACAGCCCACTAAGGTTGTTGAGATCCACAGCAGAACACTGTACCCCACAAAGGAAGGGTTTCTGCCTCACGAAAAGTATCCACACCCTATTTTTTATCTTTCCCTCAACTTTTCTCTAGTTCCCACCATCACCAATAACTGCCATTCCTCACAGTTCCGTGCAGAGTGGGGGTTTCCCCTTCCCACTCAGAATGTTCATAGAAATAGGTGAAGAAGCAACAAAGAGGGAACGTATAAATTACTTGTGTCTACATCTACTGTTAAGAGATAAGATGACTAAACAGAGGCTGCAAGTGTGTAGCGAGATAAAAAGTGTTTTTGTAGGTAATGACAAATAACCCCAATTAATGCATTTTAATTAGAAACCATATTGTGAAGTTTACAAAAAAGCAAACCGATTTAAAATACAGTATTTTACATATGCAAAACAATTCTGTAAACTGAATAACACAGACTATGGCAGAGCTTTCCAAATGGTGTGCCGCAACACATTAGTGTGTCACCTTTAGTGTGTAGATGTGTCTCCTACAATCTTGGAAATGTATTTTATTATTTATAATTCATATATTTTTAAAAAATATATGAAAGGTTTTCATGAGATATGTTGTGTCCCCATATATTTTGTTATTACAATTTATGTATGTGTCTGCATCTCTTACAAGAGGTTAGTTTAATCTTTGGTTTGCTAGTAAAACTGAATTACTGTGTCACAAAACGATGCATGTCTAAAAAAGTGTGTCACCAACATGAAAAGTTTGGAAAGCTCTGGACTATGGTGTCAATGAATATTGTTCAAGTAATTATCTGAACTGTTAATAAAATTTAATGCACCATGATGCAACTCTTCACTTCAAATTCTTTCAAATGTGTCTCTTTCAAAAGCCAGGATTACTAAATTTGATTTTTCTCTGATAAAACATTGGATGCCTGTATAGTGTCAGCATGTGTGTCAAAGTTGAAAGGTTTGGTTTTGCTTAGCACAATACCTATAAATATCTCCAGGCTTTAAGAGAAAAACTACATTGCCCAGGAAGGGGATTTTGGCCTTTAAAAGGACAGAGGCAGAACCATATCTTGAAGACATCATTCTTAGTGCAATTCTACTTTTCTTTGTTTCAAATCCCTTTCAGGTTCTCTTCAAAACTGGCTGAGTACAGGCAGAGGAAGTTGTCAATGCTCTGCTAAGACAAAGCAGAGTTGCAGCCCTCCTAAAAAGGCCGTTATAAAACAACAAATATCTCTGGGTTCCATTATATTGGATAATTATCACAGCTTTCAACAGTCTGTTTTTGAGCAAGGTACGGGAGACTGTAGTGGCCTCCCAGCTCCAGAGATTTTTGGATAAGATGGATTATCTAGATCCATTTCAGTCTGGTTATGGGACAGAGACAGCTTTTGTCACCTTGGTGGACAACCTATGCCAGGAGCTACAAGGGAGTGTATTGTACTTGCTTTTGCTGGACCTCTAAGTGGCTTCTGCTACTATTGACTATGGTATCCTTCTGGACTGCTTAAGAGGCACTGTTTTACAGTGGCTTTGTTCCTTCCTGGAGGAGTGGACCCAGAAAGTTGTCTGGGACATTCCTGTGTAACTGTTGGCCTGTGGTGTCCTTCAGGGCCCAGTTGTTTTCGCCATGCTATGGAACCACTGGGAGAGGTCGTGTGGAGTTTTGTGGTGTTGGAAGCAGAGAGACATTAATGCTTGTATAAAGTGATTAGTTGCAGAGAGAAGTTTAGATAAGGCTGCCCTTTTGTTTCACCCCCTCTGTATCTTTCTTTGGTTTATGTACTTAAGCCTTTTGCTTCCTTCTTATCTGCAAACATCACTTCCCCCTTCTCTCAAGAAATTATTTAATCTATTTGTTTCATTTGTCTGGAAGGAACATCCATGGGGCTCCAATCCCAACAATGGATGCGAGCTTTCACCCACACATGCCAGCCAGCTTTAGGGGCTCTTTTAATGAAATATGAGTCTTTGTCTATCTCCTTTACTATCATAAGACTGATTTAATGAGATAATATATGTAAGGCCATTTCCACACTAGACTGTTATAGTGCTATTATTCCACTTTTTTAAAAATATGTTTCTTAAGTTCAATTATCATTACAAATCAGCATAATAGATACAAATCGGTATGCAGGGGTGGTGGACCTATTAGAATGGTCCGCCCTCGAAGGTTAATGGAACCTATTGGATTCCAGAAAGCCTTGGAGGATTTTATGGCTGGTATCGCCAGTGATCCTGTTGAAACCCTAGTTAATACCTGGAATTGTGATCTTACTAGAGCTATTGACACGATTGCTCCCAAGCATCCTTTCCAGCCTGCTTCAAACCGTAATCCTTGGTATACAGTAGAACTCAGGAATATGAAGCAGGCTGGACAACGACTAGAGCACAACTGGTGGAAATCTGGACTCTTATCTGACAGGACACGCTATAGAGAATTCCTTTATTCCTATGGAGTGGCAATAAATTTGGCGAAGAAGACTTTCCTCTCTGCACATATTGCGTCTGCGACTTCCTGTCCAGCAGAGCTGTTCAGGGTGGTAAAGGATCTGACTCAGATTCCCATGCCCCCAAACTCGCTGTTAGAACTTAGCGTATCTTGCTGTGATGCTTTGAATAATCATTTCGCAGATGAAATCTCTCAGATAAGAGCCGATTTGGATGCCAGTGTTACTGCAGAGGTTACGAGTGGAGTGTCCGGCAATTCATGAACAGGATTATACTGGATCGGTTTCAGTCAGTGAGTACCAAGGACGTAGACAAGTTCCTTGGAAATATAAGAAAGACAACTTGCCCTCTTGATCCCTGCCTTTCATGGCTGGTCGTCCAGGGAGGAGTTGCAATTAAGACCCATTTAAGATATATTATTAAATGCATCCCTTAGAGAGGGAAATTTTCCAGCTTGTTTAAAAGAAGCAGTTATACGGCCGCTTCTAAAAAAGCCCTCCATAGATCCCCCGGATATGAATAATTATTGACCAGTCTCTCATCTCCCATTTTTAAGCAAGGTGATCGAGAGGGCTGTTGGTCTTCAGCTCCAAGCTGTCTTGGATGAAACAGATTATCTAGACCCATTTCAAACTGGCTTCAGGGCAGGATATGGAGTCGAGACCGCCATGGTCACCTTAGTGGATGATCGCCTAGGTATCGACAGGGGAAGTGTGACCCTGCTGGTACTCTTGGACCTCTCAGAGGCTTTCGATACCATAGACCATGGTATCCTTCTGAAATGCCTGAGAAGGTTAGGGATTGGAGGCACTGCACTTAAGTGGTTCTGGTCCTATCTCTCAGATAGATACCAGATGGTGATGCTTGGGGATAGCTGCTCCTCGAAAAAGGAGCTTAAATCTGGTGTCCCTCAGGACACTATCCTGTCCCCAATGCTATTTAACACCTACATGAAACCGCTGGGAGAGATCAGAAGACATGGAGCAAGATGCTATCAGTACGCTGACGACACCCAGATATATCTCTCCGTGCCTCAGATAATAGCATCAACTAAGGGCGGCATTTCGCCTCTGAATGAATGTCTTGAAGCAGTAATGGACTGGATGAGGAAAAACAGACTGAAGCTGAATCCAGATAAGACGGAAGTACTCGCTGTTAGGGGCCCTACAGACATGGAGGTCTGTCAACCAGTCTTAGACGGGGTCACACTTCCCCTAAAATACTGTGTTCACAGCTTGGGGGTGCTCTTGGACTTGCCACTTCAGATGACAACCCAAATAGATGCAGTGGCAAGGAGTGCCTGTTATCAGCTTCAGCTGATACGCCAGCTGCACCCTTTTCTGGAGCTGGAACACCTAAAAACAGTGGTGCACGCGCTGGTAACTTCACGGCTCGACTTCTGCAATGCGCTCTACATAGGGCTACCCATGTGCTTGGTCCAGAAACTTCAGTTAGTTCAGAATATGGCAGCCAGGTTGGTCACCGGTAGACCTAAAACTGACCATATAACACCAATTTTAAAGTCCTTTCATTGGCTGCCTATTAGTTTCTGGGCACAGTACAAGGTGTTGGTTATTACCTTTAAAGCCCCTCATGGCTTGGGGCCAGCCTACCTGCGGGATCGCCTTCTCCCATATAATCCGCCCTGCACATTAAGGTCCTCTGGGAGGAATTTACTGCAGCCAGTTAGAACTAGGTTGGCCGCAGTTACTCAGAAGACCTTTTCTTCTATCGTTCCCAAGTTATGGAATGGCCTGCCTGAGGAGACCCGGCATATTACCAGTCTTGACAGCTTTTAAAAAGCAGTCAAGACTGATCTCTTCCCAAAAGCCTTCCAAGACTAGCATTTCCATTGCCTCTCATCAATTGTCTTGCTGCTTTGCTAATAGTAATTCATGGACTGTTAATTGCTGTGTGTTTAGGTGGGTTGGTGGGTGGGGAGGATTGGGTATGTTTTTAATGTCTTTTAATGTATAATGTCTTTTATGTTTGTCGCCTCGATCCATGTGGAGAGGTGGTATAGAAATCAATTATTATTATTATTGTTATTGTTATTGTTATTCTTATTGTTATTATTACAATAGATCCATATATATATGTTGCCGTACACTCCACAAGATAGTATCAACCAACAATGTGAACCCAGCACTACAGTATTGTTCAATACTCAACTATACCCCTCAAAAAGATATAAATGAAATAGATAAATAGTTAGATAGTTAGTTTTGAGTTTGTCTATAATTGACATAACCTGAAAGAACAATTGTTATTTTACCCTAACAATTATTATACCCCAACCAAGGCCTATTGTATGTATTCACTATTTCTTATCCTAGAATATTGTTATGAAAATCTGATATAAGAATCTAATTAAACTTACATTCAACAACAACAAAAAAGGAATATGAAAGAGATACAAATATAATTAATATAAGTAGTTTAAAAAAGGAAGAAAGAGAAGAAAAAGGGGGGAAAGAGGAAGGAAAGAAAAAGGAAAAAGAGAAAAGAGAAAAAAGGAAGGAAAAGAAAAAATGGAGAAAGAGAAAGAAATAATGTGAGTGAATAATGTGAGTGGCACATAATGTGAGTGGCAAAGCGACAATCAACAAGGAATTCTCTAATCACTTTTTGCGAAAGGCTTTACTAAATGTCTGGAATAAATTTAAGAAAACTTACTATACTAAGTTGCCACTTTGGATTTCACCACAGGAAGCTTTCTTTGGGCATTGGAAAACCCCCTCAGAAAGTTGGCTCCATTACAAAGATATAATTCACTTTTCTCCCAGAACTCTGTCAGATTAAAAACTCAAGAAGAATTAGCAAAAGAAAACATAACATGTAATTGTTTCCCTTATCGACAATTGTTCAAATGATTTAAAATGGATATAAGATTAGAAGTTTTTTCAACAGAAGATGATAAGAATGAGTTTGAAAAAATAATCTTCAATAATGAGACTAAGCAAATGTCGAAGTTCTACAAAATTTTACTCTTTCGAGAAAGAGAAGAGGAAATGATAAAAGACGCCATAGTTAAATGGGCAAGGAACATAGGAGAACCAATCCAAATACAGCATTGGGAGCAGAGTCAGAAACAGACATATAAATTGAGAATTACATGAAAATGCTACACAGATGGTATTTAACACTGAATAAACTAAATAAGATATACAAATCCACCTCTGGAATTTATTGGAAATGTAAGAATGAGCTGGGCATGTTTTATCATCTATAGTGGACATGTAAGAAAACAAAAAAATTTCGGATAAGTATACATAACAAGATTTCAGAAATTTTCAACCATAAATTTCCTATGTCTCCTAAACTCTATCTGTTAAACATGATCCAAGATCTGCCCCAAAATCTTTCTAAATATTGGAGGATCCTGTTATATCTGATTACAGCAGCTAGGATGGCTATCACAAGAAAATGAGGAAAAAATTACACCCCTACTCTGGAGGAATGGTGCTATGAGATTCTTGAAATGAAAACAATGGATATTCTATCACACATAATTAAGGGAAGAGATGAAGAAAAAGTTAAAAACAAGTGGATTTTGATAATCCAAAATTTATTTGCATCCGAGCATTGTAACAACTAATCTTTGACTACTAAGATCCTTTACTAAAGCCTTATAATATCATATTAAAGCTCTAAAAAGACTCTGCTGTTTATAGAGTCACAGGGTCATTAGTAACAACTCGAGAACACAGAGTATTTATGGTACTTAGTAGGTGAATTAATGAAATCAAGTTCAAAAATATGTTTCAGTACTGACAGAATCTTGTTAGTTTGGGATGGGCTTCCGAACCTTAGCTGAATTTTTGTCCTAGTATAGACCAAATTAAAGACTCTGGAGTTACTAGGGGAAGAGTTGAAGTGGTATAGAAGTTTCTCAATATAAATATCAACAGTATGATAGACTAGTTAACCCATAAAATGTGAGGAGGAAGATAGATAAGAGGCTGTTGGGATTTTTTGTTTGTTTGTTTATTTCTCTATATTTTTTTCCATTAATAGAACTTTATGAAATACAAATAACTGGTACTTATCCTTGGTTTGTCATTTTAACAGTAAGTTAAAATTTATAGTTTAATATTACAATATTACAAAATATGATCCAGCATAACATTGTTCAAACACCCAACATACAACAATGGGGATGGGACTTATGGATGTATTTGGTTTCTATTTTGATTCCAATAATATTTTTTATCTTATACATGTTTAGGTTGTATGCTGAAAGATTTATGTTTTATAGGTTCTGTTACATGTAATAATAGTGCATATATTTTATAAAGATTATCAATTAAAAAAAATAGATTTTTGACGCAACACTTCTTGTTCTGATTTTCTCATATTTTTAGTTTCTTGGTCATTTATTTTGAACCCTGCTACAGGCCCAAGTTCTTTTATTGTTTCCCATAGTGTTTCAATAGATTCATTGGTTCTTCTATAAAAATCACTAAATCATCTGCAAAAGGTCTTTTAAGCTCTTATTTCCTTGATTGTTTTATCCTGCCTCATTCTTCTATTCAAAACTTTCAAAGCCATTGTAAAAAGTAAAGAGGAAAGTGGGCATCCTTGTCAAGTGCCTTTTTGAATATTACTCAGATCTCCATTAATCAAAATCTGGACTGTTTGTTTTTTGTAGACTGCTTTTATTCATATAGAAAATTTGTTCCCAAATTGCATCTATTCCAAGACTCAAAAAAAATAAAAAAAAAATAAAAATAGTCCCAGTTCAAGTTATCAAAAGCTTTTGCCACATCTAAAGAAATAAGCGCTACCTGTTTTCCATTATGATAGTCTAAATATTCCAAAAGGTCCAAAACAAATCTTGTGTTCACTTGTAATTGTCTTTTGAGTAAAAATCCAGCTTGATCTCTGTATATAAAGTCTTGTAAAATCTTTTCTTAAGGTTCTGCCAAAATGGTTGTAAAGATTTTATAATCATTATTTAACAGGGAAATCAGTCTATAATTCTTTGTTTCCATCAAGTCCTGTGCTTCTTTTGGAATTAAGGCTGTTATTGCTTCCTTCAGTGATTCAAGGATGTTTCAAAAACTCCAAAATTTAATTCATCAGTTTCTATAAAGGTCATATAACTGTTTCTCAAAGGTTTCCTAATAGGAAGCCATTAATCCATCTGGTCCTGGTAATCAGCACTTTTGATTGTCTCCTCAATCTTTTTTGCAGTTATCTGTTGTTTCCCGTATAACTTTGTATAATATTGAGAAAACTCTTTTCTGATTTCATTCCCATCTTTTATAATTTCTTTTCCACTTGTTATACTTAATATAAATTCCTTCTCTTCTTTCCTTGATCATTGGCCAGATTTTCTTACAATGTTTGGTTCTCCTCTGTTTTCTGCTTTTGCATTCCAATCACCTATAATTATCAACATATCCCATTTTGCTGTGTGATCAGTCTCCTCCAGAATTCCACCACATAGTTGAAGCATAAATTTGGATTATGGTTATATTGATGAGTTTTCCCTAAAATTGTATTGCTATTATTTTGTCAGATTTTATATTATATCCTTGGCAGTTTTTGTTACATCTCTCCTCCTTCTTAATGCCATCCCATTTCTTCTTTGATTTTGATTTCCAGAGTAAAACAGTGTGTGGTTATCTGATTGAAAATATCCTATTGCTGTCCACTTTAGCTCATTCTCATGAAGTATGACCATGTCTATGCACTCCATTTCTTGTTTTATGATCTCCAGCTTTCCCTAATTCCTATTTCTCACATTCCACATTCCTATGTGTTTTGCAGCTTCAGACTTTCCTTTCACCATTTTGCATGTCAACAGCAGAACATCCTTTCAGCTTGCGTCCAGTCGGGTCATTAGCCATGGTACTACTTGTACTTTTCCTCTGTTCCTCCCTAGCTGGACTCAGCTGATTGATTCTCAGTAGTTATAACCGAACAGAACCATACTACCATAAATTTAAAAGGTATTATAAATAACAATTGAAAGCCTTTACCCTTTGCACAGGAAGGTGGTGGTTTTAGAGCTGTATAAAGTGGAGCCAGAGCTGTATAAAGTGGCAAGGCACTTTAGCAGAGTGGGGGAGGGCAAGCTGCCATACAAGTCAGTGAGGAGAAAAAGCAGGCCTTGTCACAGGGGACCAGACTTGTTATTTGGGGGGCAGTGCCCACATTTATTCCAATCTTTCACTATACCCCTGTGATGCTGTCATGCTTTGGAAATACCGTGAGATGATGTGATTGGTAAAGTGAAAGATGATAAGAAAAGAGAGAGATTGATTCAAAGAATTTACAGACCAGAGTTTGTAAAACCTGAACAGGGCAGTTGATGACCAGGGATCTTGGAGGCCTCATTCATAGGATAAACACAGGTCAAAGTCAACTTAATGGCAAATAACTACAAATACATCAGGGAAACAAGAGCTCTCTCAGTCTACTCCACACTCTTAAAGATAATTGTCTGTGTCCACCTAAAACATCGGGGATTTCACTAGAACTTAAGCACAATCAATTTTCTCTGAATTTATCTGTTTGGGCATACGTACTGTTAATAATACCAAACTCAAGAGTTATAATTGTGTGTACTGCATATATGAGATATTTTCCTTTTTCCTTTTATCTTTGTTGGAATCTTTATATAGCGCCAACAAAAATTAAAACAGACTTATTGTGAAGGTTTCCTGCTGCCCAGCCTGACAAGCCTTGTGTACAATGTGGGAGATTTCTGGATCAAGCCAGGGCACACACACACACACACACACACACACACACACACACAGGTCTGCTTCTATCCTCTCCCACTGGGAATTGCAGCACCCGTTTCACTATTGTCCCCTTTTGGCCTCCTCCTACCTCCTACCAGATCGATCTCCCTCCCTTGCTTTCCTTAAACTCTGGCCCTTCTCAGCAATAAGAACAAGCAGACTTTTAGTCCTAAAAGAAAGTGGTGCTCTTGGTACTAATGTTGTAATGGTAGCGTGTATAATCCAGTATGTAGAATGAGACTGATTTTATAAAAACAGAAAGTTACATTCTATTGAAACATTGTTACTGTAACTTGTTTGTAACTAAATTTTTATAACATAGCACACCCCTTTTCTCTCTCTCTCTCTCTCTCACTCTCACTATGCTCAGCTCATTTACTGTCAAATATTCACTCTATTTCTCAGCTCTCTAACACAGCTCTTTTCTCTTTGTCCCCCACTGGACTCTTCTTCCCACTAACTCCCTCCTGTGTCAGTTAAATTTCCGTTTCTCCCCCCCCCTTGGTTTGCCCCTCTCTTGAGCTCTCCAGGGTTCCATTTTACTGACCAATCATTTTAAACCACTCCTGGTCACTATGGAGTCTCGGTTACCATGCCCCTCCCATCAGGTTTCATCATACTTATTTTCAGTAAAAAGAAAGGCTCCCTAATAGGGCTGCCATCGGATAAGAACAGGCACAGACCTTTAGCAGCAGCTTCGACTGTCAAAATCAACATAGTACAGCTTTCTATGTCATTGCATTAATAATTAAGATCACCTAATGTCTAAACATCATGTTATTGTTAAAGCCACAAGAGTGGAAGGTTGTAAACAGTTGGCAGATGTACTTCCCACCATACCCACGTCTCCATAATGTTTAGTTATAGTACAAATTCCATATCCTGAGATAACACCATTATTCATTCCTCCTCCCCTGAAACTACATAATTGAGAGATATACTCCTACAGAATGAGGAAATGCATAGTGTTGTGATGTATGGGCAAAGGGAAGAGGAAGGCATTCTTGATGCACAGAATGCAGTATTCTGTTGTTCATTACATTGGATTGCTTGAGCAACATATTCTTTACACAGCTAAACATTAGAAAATCCTGGCTGTACTGGCAGTATTTGTTTATTGGAAAACCACCCGCAACCAGTTTCAGATGCAGGTTGATGCAGAACCCCCATTTCTTGTTCTCTTCCCCCTACTCAATGTTTCACTTCTACTTATAGAATAGTGAAGTAATATTTGCTGAGGAGAACATTGACTGGCGTGTTGGTCTCTCTATCAGCTTTTTATTCAGCACATACATTTTCAGTTAGGTTATTTACGTCACTATTGATTTTTATGCAGTTTAGCGTCATTTTAAAATCATCTGTCATGCTACAAACAGATGCTGATTATACGGTTCCAAAGTACACGGGGTTGGATCCAGGTTTAGCCAGAGTGAACTTACTGAAATCAGGGAAACTTAAGTCTGCTGAAATCTGGATCCAGCCTCATATCTCATAGCAATAAAAAAACATTAAAACTGAAATTATTTGTGTGAAAGATTTCACATACCTTGCTAACTCACAGCATTTTCACATTTGATATATTCCAGCAAAATGGAATATTACTAATGTAGTTGTTTTTCTAGGACCACCCCATGTACTTCCTCATCACCATGGGATATTCATGCAAGTAATTTCTACCTAGACATATGATCTCCAAAACAAACAAATAAATAGAATTACACATTCAGAAGCTTTAGGCAGCAACAAATATCCCCATTTTGGGCTCTATAGTCACCCCAAAAAAGCCTGAAACAGTGAAAAAATGCACCCAGGAGTGACAGGAAGTCACTTCTGGTTTTCTCAAAATGTTGATGGTCCAAAAGAATAAAAATGGCCCTATGCAACTCCCCCATCCTGTTCTAGTATCACACTTCTCTACAGTTTCCTGGAATTCAGAAATGGTATTAAGATGCATCTCTTTAATATTTTAAATTGTTTTGCAATATTACTATTTGATTGCTTTTTCTGATTTATGTGTAATTTTAATTTTTGATGGTTTTCTTTTACTTTAGAGAATTTTCCACCACTCTGTTAACTTTTTAATAAAAAGGCTGGTCCACCAAAATTAATATATACATAAATAAATATATAGTTTTTGTACACTCTTATGGCATTTCGGCTATAAACATGCCATTGAATACAAATCATATCTCAGTGTATCTCTGTGTCATCACTTCCTGTCTTTCTGAACATGAGTTCAAGGTAACCTAAATGGTTCTGCTCCCTTCTTTATCATGTTATCGTCACAATTACTATATGAGGTAGATTAAGCTAAAAAATCATGACCAACCTGAGATCTCCTGCCCTGTGATTTAAAAACTGAATGGAAATTTGAACATGTGCCTCCCCTATCCAGTTCCAATATTCCAGCCACAACTTCACACTGGCTCTGTTCTAGATTGTATTAATTTAAAATAAGCAGGTGATCAAACATTTTCACAAATATGTTTTACAAAAGATAATTTCACTTTTAATAGTTTCAGTATAAAAATGTTTGGATACGCTCTTTCTTTTCAAATGCTTAAAATAGCTAACAACTCAATATTAAGAAACTTCAAAATCTAGCACTAATATATACAACAAATACCAATAAAAAGGGGGGGGGACTGGAGCACTGCTATCAAAGAAAGAAAGAAAGAAAGAAAGAAAGAAAGAAAGAAAGAAAGAAAGAAAGAAAGAAAGAAAGAACATGCTAAATGAGATTTTATTCCATATGGATCAATCATTTACTTTCAGCTGGGTCAACTTGGTAGGCCAAAAGCTTCCCCTTAAAGTGGGGCAAGTCACTACTTGACAGAAGATCAATGGAGAGTGCCCCATTTATTTACCAAGCCATTAGCCATTTCAACTAATGGAACCACTGTGTGCGATTTGTTGATGACTTCATGTGGATTTTTAAATATATCAATGGATTATAACATCTTTTAGTTTTTAAATAGATTAATAAAAAAAACAACAACAACAAAGAGTGACCAAGACAAAGTCTGTAGGCAGGGACTTCCAGAAACTAAGGTCTCTCCAGGGTCCCATCCATTCTTCATCTCCCCTGAATCTTGTTTCAGCTATTGGTGATACATAAAGAAACATTTCATACAACTTCTGGGACTGGCAAAGAGGGGACTTAAAGGCAAAGAGATCCTTCTACCCTTTCTTTCTAAAACTAAAATGGCAAAGTTCTTTAAATCTGTTTATAAAATTTACTCTCTGTTCCTATTCAGTGTTGAATCAATCAGTCTTCTTCACTTTGGTTTATGGGCGTTGCTTTTCTAAACTTGATTTGCAACTTTTGCATAGAGCTCGTTATATTTTAACCAGTTTTCTCTACTGCTGCATCAAGTCAGATCTATAGTTACTTTGGAAACTATAACACTGATTTGATGGTTGCACACCACTTTACACTACTGAAAGTATCGTATGCTCCAGTTTGTCCCTACCCGCTTTCCATTTTTTTACTATGAATTTGTAGAGTTCACTTTTTCCAGGCTGCAGATCACTTTTCTGGATCTGTTGACTGGGGTGGGCAACATAAGCACACCCGTTGTGGCTGAAAATTGGCTGGAAAATGCAATTCAGCGTCACTTCTGGATGCAACTTGCATTTTCTATATAGCATTTTATACAGTTTGGGGAGGCTTACAGCAAAACTATCAGTCTTTAAAGCCCCCAAAAGAAGTAATTTGCATTTTTATGTCGTTTTGCCTCATCCGAAATTGCAATGAGGTGGTTAAAAGGTTTGGGGGCAGCAAAAAAAGGGGGTTGGGGGCTGATTGCTTGACACAGGCCACAATTTCTCCACTCCTGATGTAAAAGGAACTCCGTGACTCCTTAGTGTATTATACAGGACTAAGTAGTATTCTGTTCACTGAGTGACCATTCTGAAGGGTGTCATGTTTGCAGTTTGCTTTTTACCTGATTTAGTGGTTTCATGTTAATCTCCCATTAGGATACACTTTGTCCAAATGAGAGCGAAGTCCATATAGTTTCTTCGAAAGAACTTGGAACACCTGCCTCTCTCATTATTAAAAAGAGATGTGGCTAATCTTTTGCCCTTATTTACAAGTCCATACTTGGGGGAAGTGGCTGCCATAAACCTGTCTACTAGCAATAGATCTGGCCCCTCCCTCCTCTTAAACACTTTCCTTTTATAATAAGCACACCTTCTTCCAAAGTTGCAACTAAGAGGGTTAGAGGCCCTCCTAGAGTAGGTACAGTCCTAGTACCCAGTGTGGTTCCTGCCAAAGAGGGTTGTGGGCTGTCAAGTGTTGTCCACCAGCTGCAGAGCAGCAAAGTATCAAACGAAGGATCTGGTGGTATTCATACAGTTTCTAAAAACTTAAAGACATAGAGTTTTTAAAATTCATATAGTTTTTAGAAACTTGTTAACTGGACCTCCTGGTAACTGTTATCAAAACTAAGAAGCCCACTTAGATTTTTAAGTTAAAGTAGTAAAAAAAAACAAAGCAAGTTTAAAGGCAGGAATTTTACTCTTTTATAATGGCAGAAAGGGCATTTGTTTTATATCTGCTTGCTTTGCTCACACTGTTGATGAGCAGTTCAGGAGGGCTTGCTGGAAGATTTAATCCTCGTCTTGGTGCTTCAAATGAAAGCAATGTAACAAGTAGCAACAGTGGAGGCATTCCTATCCTCACAGTTGATTGGCAGAGTGTGCATGTGCCTTACCTCATCACTTTCTGGATCTTAGTGGCTTCCTCAGCTCTAATAGGTAAGTAATGGTAACTAGTTAAAAGTTATGTCTAGTCATGGGTGAAGCATCATAACAAAATACCACTTCATGTTCAGAAAGTATCGGACTGCCTTTCTTTCTTTAGTTCTTTACAATCAAATGATTCATAGCCAACTTTTCTGAAATTTCAGTCACAGATGCAGCTGATGAAGTGGATTCTGATCTATGAAAACTTATGTTATAATTAATAAATAAGTTTTTGAAGTAAGTTAATATTAAATGCCATTTTTCTTGTTGCAATGGGCTAAGATTTTTCTGAAATCTTTTGCAGAACTTCAGCAGGAACTTACATCTCCATGTTTTTAATTCATTAACGCTGAAAAGTAAGCAACAACAGGTTTTTAAAGACCAAACAAAACCAGTAGAAAACTTTATAGGCTAATTGTAAACTGATATTTTCTCATTGTAATTGAACCCTGAGTATTAAAACAACTCAAAAAAATAAGGTTAAAATATTGAGATGGACTTCATTTGAGTCTTTTTAAACTCTGTGACCCTGCCAGAATACATTCAGTCCTCTCTGGTGGTCCCCAGCTCTAGCAAATGCTACACAGTGCAAGTTGGAGAAATAAGTGAGTATTGGACTGATATCTGGAATCATTATAGAGATGGATGACAATGAATAACCATAAGTTCAAACACAAGATACAAGTGCTGTGTTTCTTGAATTCAGAATGATGGTGCTCAGTTGGACAGTGTTGCACACTCCTTGAAGAAGAAACTTGGGGTTCTGGATTAAGCATTGTGCTTAGAGTAGTCTCAGGGATACAGAGAGACTTGGGGTACTTTCTGCTGATTTGCCAGTTATTGATGTTTTTGGACGCTGATAGACTTGCCAGAACGTTCTGCCTGGTAATCTTTCACCTGGATTACTGTGATGCTTTCTATATGGGATTGTTCTCGAAGGTGAATGGGATCTGTTACAGGAAATCTATGACAGCATTCTGAAAGCATTTGGATCATAGTTTGCCAGTGTTAAAGGAGCACTTTTCTGCATCTGAGCCTAATTCAGAATGCTAGTATTGATTTTTAAAGCCTTCAAATGGCTTAAGACCTCTATACCTGAAGGAATACCTTTTCCTGTATCATCCCATCTACGCTTTTAAATCCTCAGCCAAGACATTTCTTTCTATTTTTTCTCTGGTAGAGTGCAACAACTAGCCAGAAGCCTTTTCTGGGCTATGGCATTTCTGACTATTCTTTCTTTTATTTTATGTTTTTGCTATTTAGTTTGGATGTGAGGGCAATCTGACCAAGACATCTGTCACCCCACTGATCGCTATTAATTTATTGCATTTTTTTTGCTGAATTTTATAAACTGTCTTGCATTAAATTTGTTGAAAGTATATCCTGAATACTTTGAAGAGCAATGAGTTCTTGTAGTCTCTCCAATGATGTAGACTGAAACTATTTCACCCATTTTTTGTTAGTTTCTTGTGGGTTTGTCCAATTTGTCACTGGGTAGTTAACCTTCTGATAAGAGCCTATTTGTATTTACCTAGACTGGCCCTTAGAAGGCAGATACACAGTTGGCCCATTTGGACCATACTGACATACTTGGAAGAACCTTCCAGAACTTGTTCTCTGCTAATATAGCATAACCTTTGAGAGCCCAGGATTGTTTCCACACTGTGTCGACATGGCAGGCTAAGATTTTGAAAAGGAAGGTGGTAGAGAAATATTTTGAGTGAAATAGAGTGAAATAGAGAAGCACTTTAATTTTAACTGAACTACTTCATATGGCTCACCGTTTCTGTTATATGTATGAATGTATTCAGCAGCATGAATGCTGATGAAGGCTTCATGACATTTCCATTTTTTTAAAGCCAGGTAAGCTACTTTGCATATTATACAAATTACTTACTAACTATTTAAATAATGTGGTTGGCTTGGAAAAGTTTACAAAAATACATCCTTGCTGATCTCCTTCTCTAAAGTAGGGTGTGAAACAGGAGAGGAATCCTATATATCATACAGAAAAAAGAAGAAGTTTTGAAGCAAATCATGCCAAGCCTCCATTTGTTGGAACTTCCAGAGTTTGGAAAGCTGAATCACTGAAAAGGTCTTCTCTTATGGCCTTTCTGCACTACACTGTTATAGTGCTATTATTCCACTTTCAGCATCCTGTGGAATCCTGAGGTTTGTCGTTTACTGAGGCCAAAGAGCTCTCTGGCTGGGAATTCTAAATGCCCCTCCCTAAACTGAAAACCCCAGGATTCCATAGGATGTTGAAAGTGGAATAATAGCACTATAACAGTGTAGTGTGGAAAGGCCCTTGCATCCCCACCAAACATGGCTTTTTGTATGGCAGGAACAAGAAAAGGGTCTGCCCTAATGGTTTCAAAATCCAGGCATGTTCGTAGAGAAGAATATGGATATTAGGCTGGATTTAAAGATCAACCATTACTTAGGTGCTATGCACTTTTGCTCCCAGGAGTTTGCTCACTTCTATGACAAACTGCACCTGCTGAAAATGTCTCTTCTACACAACTGTTAAAGATGCAGAAGCACTATCTTCTTTTATATCTGGCCACCCTACCATGAAATATCTGGCCACCCAAACACATGAGAAATAAAGATCAAATATAGGCTTTTAGCCTCTTTCTTCTTAGCGTTACTGGTGAAGCGATATCAAAAGATCCTATTTCTGTGACCTATGGATAACTGGTATGAAAGCGCTTTCAGAATATAATCACCTAAAATTACAACCTTGTAGAAATCACCCCAAGGCAGAAAGCATTTTGTTTCACAGAATATGATTGCGAAACATATCCCCCAGAGGAACAAAGGAGAAGCCCAGATCAGACAGCAAACAGTGGAAAGGTAACCTCTGACCTCTGTTTTAAACAATCTCTGAAGATATCTGTAATTTCCCATTCCCGCCACAGTTACAAAGTTTTGGCTCCTCTGTCTAATACAGACCACACACAACACAATGCCCTAAACAAATTATTATACACAGCCAACAATCAGAGACTTCTTGAGAATCATTATTTTAAGTTACAGAGAAAAGGCTCAACTTAGAAAAAAACATATTCCCAAGCCAGTGCAACAAGGTACAGGAGGCACAGCCTAACAATTGTAAAGCATCAAGAACTAAGAAAGGCATGATAAAACATCAAAAGAAACTTTCCATCTTCTCCCTACATACTACCAGAAATGGTTTTTACATACTCAACCTAATTTTACCTTTCCACACCTCCAAATCAAGAAGCTCCTTCCAAGTTACCTTACTATCAAAAATCACTCCCCAAAACTTGACAATAGATTCTGCTTTCAGCCACCATACAACTGCAAATTAATATTCCTAGAGCATTTCTATGTAGGAAAAAAAATCTGTGTTTTAGCTAGAAGGGAAAAAAAAAAGAATTTCTCCATTCTCCCAACAAAACCACATTGAGCCATATTTCAGCAACTTGAAGTGATCTGCAGTGGAGCCACAAATCACAATCATTCATGTATTCCTAAAAACAAAAACAAAAAAAGAAAATAGTTGTGAATTAAAGAGTATCAAACTAATTACACTCCCAGGAGGGATTTCTTTGTCTACTGAAAACGCCTCTGGAAAAAAGAGGTGGCACAAACTCAACTTTTAGACTATATGCAATTTCTGCAATTTAATCTTTTCCATCCCTAAAGCTTGCAGAGTCAACAGAATCAAAGGCTTTTTCTTTGGCAATTTTGTTCTTTGGCACTGATTAAGCCAGTGTAGCATTTTCCTGGTGTTCAAAGCCAATTGCTGATCTTTAAAATCTTATCTAATCTGGAATAATACATTAGTCTGCTAAAATTCTATTGGCACATATAATGATCATACTCATAAGCTTGCAATCTATCTTGAAAAATTGCATTTGTCTATAAGATTTTGATTTATCATTATTTTTGCTTTTTATATATACCATTAAAAGTGAGCTTCTAAATAAGAATTCAGGTTCTGATTGACTTGTAATACTTCACCTATTTAAATAAGCTTAGGGATCATGAAATTATTAAAATCCTGTTATAATTCCTCACTAATATGATCTGGACCCAGCACTTTCCCATTCTTGATAGTTTCAATTGCACTTCCTAGATCTTAGACAGATATGGAAGAACATTTAATTGTTTTATATGCTAGTAAATCTATTAATGCTGTCTAAATATTGTGTTATTTCATACTCAGAAAGGATATTAGCTCTACAGAGATTTTTATAAAAATCTAAAAATGTGAGAATACACTAGGGGCCTTTCTGCATTACACTGTTAAAGTGCTATTATTCTACTTCAACATCCTATGGAATCTTGGGGTTTGCAGTTTAGGGAGGGGCCCTTAGAATTCGCAGCCAGAGAGCTCTTCGGCCTCAGTAAACTACAAACTCAAGAATTTCACATGATGCAGGAAATGGAATAATAGCACTATAACAGTGTAGAGCAGAAAGATTCTGTCTCTTTTTGTAGAATATTTGAGCTGAAATATACTGGCTGTTTAACCAGATATTAAATGTATCCCACACTGATTACATATCTGAGACTGGTGATTCATTAGGAAGGGGAAAAAAAGAGTTGGTTTCTCATTTAATTTTAGCCACCAGTTCCTTGTTGTTTCATAAGACATTTAGTTCTCATCTTCCTCTTTCCTCATTTTGAAGGAATGCCTTGTATATCTTAAAGGTGCAGGGAAAATTTGCTTATATTTTGGGGGGCAGTCAGTATTGCTTACTTGCTTGTGTTGTTTGAAGACTACTGTGGGTGATCTTGTTTGTTTGATTGTGCCCATGTGCTCTCCTTGAGCACGTGGTCTAAGGTGGGGAGCTTCTGCTGAGGCACTGACTTGGTTGAGGGTGGAGCTAACAGCTACTAACTATATAGCTGATGCCTGAATCTTTAGAACCTAGTAAACAGGAAAAAGAAAAACAGGCATTTTTGTGAATGCTATGTAGGGTACTTTAAGGAGGAAACTTGGATGGTTGTGCTGCTATATACACAGGATGATGAACATGAATGGTGATGGAGTTGTTGCAGTGACTTCCAACATCTGTACCATGTTTGTTTTCTTGCCAGAGGATCTGCCATGTTACACTTGCAACAAGTGTAAGCTAGTTGCCCTGTTGGAAGAGGAGGGGCAGCAGCTTGAGATCCAAGTATCTACACAGACATAGGGAGGATATGTTACCCCAAAACATGGGTAACTCAGGAGTCCACCCATAATGCCAATGCCTCTGTGAATCAGTGGAGAATATTAGCTCAAAAAGGAGGCCTGTGAGAGGGGGGTAACCTTACGAGATCTTTTATACCTGTGTATACCTATACTAGTGCAGGGACGAACAAGCTGGAGATTCAAAAAGTAAGCTTGCTTGTTTTACTAGGGGAATTACCAATCACACACACAAAATCCAAGCAGTCTCACAATCACACAAGGCGAACTGAAGGAAAAAGGAGGAAAAGTTTGGACAGAGAGAGTTTAGGGCAAAGTGAGTGATATCTTCCAATCCAGCAGAGAAGAAGTGAAGTAGTGTGGCTTAGACTAGGAGTCCATGGGTAATCCACTCAGGAACTTGAGTGGGACAGTGAAATTCAGTACTCCAAAAGTACTACGAGTTGTCTGGTGGGTGGAAAGCCAGGGTTTAAATACCCAATAGAGTCCACAGAGTGGACAATGAGGCCTGGAATGAGCTAATGGCTTTGGCATTAGGTGACAAAGCAACTGATGGGAATCATGGTAGCTTCTTAATTGCTGGGCAGGAAAGGGGATAAAGGAAGACTTTTCCATGGAATGAGAAGAGAGTTGAAGATCATTAGTTTACTTTCAGATTCCATTGTCTCTGGAGGTTGAATGGTTGATGGGCATTTGCCAAGTCCATTGTCACTGGAGTTCCCTGAAGATTTCCTAGCTACGACCTGGCCATGCCTTGAGGTCCTGCCTGACCTAGTTTGTTCAGCCAGCCTTTCCTCTTGGCCAGCATGGCCATGCTGCCATAGCACTGTATAATTTATATTTATGCCAATTAATTATATGTTTTGCCAATTGAACTGGAGAAGGGATTACTGCCTGGTAACAGATGAACCTTTTTTTTAAAGAGTGGAGCAGATTCTTGGAGGGAAAGAAATGAGGGATGCTTCTAGGGAGGAAGAAGATATTTGGAGGAATGTGATATACAGAAGCAAGAATCTGAAGCTACCCAATTGATTCCAAACTCTCTCCTTAATCAGCAATCATGAGGCACAGAAACAGGAATAAACGTCTCACACCTCTAAAATCATGTTGGTAACTTTGGAAGATTCTGTGTATGGAAGAACTACTGTCAGTACTAAAAGGAAAAAGAGTCATGTGGTGGTAGGAGGTGATTCCTTGTTGTGTGGAACAAAAGTAGTGCTGTGTGGGCCTGATAAGATGTCTTGAGAGGTATACTGTCTCCCAGGGAAAAGATCCATGATGTAAAAGAGAGGCTGACAAGGCTCATCAAACCCCCTAGCCATTATCAATTCCTTTTGATCCAACTTGGAACAAATGATATGGCAAGATATAGCTGTCAAGATATTGTAAGAGACGATGCAGCTCTAGGGAGGAAGTTAAAGGAACTTGGGGCCCAGGTTATTATTTCATTTCTCCTTCCTGTTGAAGGATAGAGCTCAGGAAGAGAGAAGAGTACTTTAAGTGATCAGCTTACTCTGCCATCAAGAAAGATTTTGCTTCTTGGACTGTGGTCTGTGCTTTCGTGAAGAAGGATCTCTGGCGACAGAAAAGAGACAGGTTGTACCTCACAGAAAGTGGAAAGAATTATTTGCTAGAAATCTTGCAAATCTGATCAGGAGGGCTTTAATCAGGAAAATTAAATGGGGCAGGGTGACAGTATTCCAGAGGGCAGTGGGACAATAAGTACTGGGGAAAATAGCCTTAGTGGTACAGGGGAATAGTACAAGAACTCGAGAGTGGACAGAAAAAAACCCCCAAGGAATCATCTGGAAAGAATGACCCTGGGTCTTAAATGTCTTTACACAAATACAGAGAGCACTGGAAATAAACAGGATAAACATGAAGTCGTAGAACAGGAAGGAAAATTATTGATATAGTAGTAATGGGAGACTTCAACTATCCTAGTATTTGTGGAAGTTACACTCTGCCAAGCGTGTAAGATCCAACAAATTCATTTCTTACCTTGCAGGCAATTTCATTTACTATATAAAAGTGAAAGTTTGTCTGTTTGTGAGTTTGTTTGTCTGTGTCAGGCAGGTGAAGACCTCATACAATTGGCTGTGTGAGGCGAGAAGACCTCATATCATTGGCTGGCTGTGAAGGTTCTATGGAATCCTAGGGTTGGCAGATCAGGGAGGGGTCTTTCGGGTTCTCAGTCAGAGAGCTCTGAATAGGCCAGTTGCTATGGAGACAAGGCCTAGCAGCTCTGAATAGATTGTATTGGGGAATATAGGGAAAAATTACACCTATTGGACACACAGGATCTGAAATTTGTGTATTTTCAACTGCATCAAATTCCTCAGATAAGATAAGGTAATTCCTAAGGTATTTCTACCAAGTATTACCTATGAGAAAATAAAATCCCAGGCAACTCCAGGTATATATGCTAGTTATAAATAAAAGTAGAGGAAGCAACAAGGTGATCAGCTATTTTATTTGATCCTAAGCAACAGGGTCAATGGGGATGAACACAGTTGGAACCTTGGGTGGGAGTGACCATGTCCTGTTGGGATTTGTTATACAGGGGAAAGACACACACTCTGGATATCAGAAAACCTGTTTTAAGTAAGCTTAGGGAAATAATGGGTGAGACCCCATGGTGAGAAATGATCAAAGAGCATGGTAATGTGAGTTTTTTAAAGGTGAGATAATGAAGGCACTGTTGCAAACAATTCCATTGAGGAAGAAATGTGGGAAATGTGTAAATAAACTAGGATGGATATTTAAAGAACATTCAGATGATCCGAGACTTAAAAGAAACATGTACAGTATAAGAAATGGAAGAAGGGAGAAACCACCAAAGAAGAATAAAATTAATACTTATGGGGGAAAGTAAAAAAAAGCTGAAGCTCAAAATGAGTTCAGGCTTGTTAGAGAGGTTAAAATAATAGAAATGAGAGGTTGGAACTATGTTTAGAGGTAGAGGAAGACAAAGAAATGATAGGGCCACTGTGCAGAGAAGATGGTAAAATGCTAACAGGGGGCAGAAAGAGGGCAGAACTGTTTCATATCTTGTTGCAACAACTACACTGGGTGCTGATCCATTTCCAGGGACAATTCAAAACGCTGATTTTGACATATGAAGTCCTGTACAACTCATGTCCAGGTTATTTTAGGGACTGTATTGTACCTTATGAACTTTGAGATCAACTGGGGAGACCCTTTTCTCTGTCACTTCCCTCATAGATGCATCTGGTGGGAACATGGAAAAAGGCCTTCTCAGTGGGGCTGCCCTCAGGCTCTGGAACTCTTTTCCCAGAGAAGTTAGACTAGCACTCTCCCTGGTTTTTTTTGCAGAAAAGTAAAGACGTTTTATCTGGACAGGCATTTGATTAATGACTCTCTGCACTTAATCTTGCTAATTGTTGTGCTTGTGTGTATTCATGTTTAGTGATGTACGTTTTAGCCTTGTTTTAATTTTTGCTGGTTTAATTTCATTTTAGCTTTTGTATTTTGAGAATTTTTAAGGATGTGTTTTTTTTTAAAAAAAAGTATAAACCACTTTGAGCCCCAAACTGGGAAAAAAGGAAGGATAGAACATGAATAATAGTAATAATAGTAACAGTAATAGCAATAATAGTAGTAATAGTAGTAGTACTTTTTTTGCCTCAGTTTTCTCCCAAAAGGAAAACAGTGCACTAAATTGTGAAAACTGAGTAACTCATTCAGTAAGAGGATTATAACTCAGAGTAGTTAAAAGAGAATTTAAATCTCCAAGGCTGGATGAACTTCATCCAAGAGAACTAAATGATGTAATCTCAGAGCCACTGTAAATAATCTCTGAGATTTCTCAGAGGACAGGAAAGGTCCTAGCAGACTAGAGGAAGGCAAATATTGTCCCCACCTTCCAAAAGGGCAAAAAAAGAAGACCCAAGCAACTACTGATCAATCAGTTTGACATTTATACCAAGAAAGGTTCTAGAAACAGATCATTAAATAGTCAGGTTATGTACACTTAGAAAGGAATGCCATCATTACTAAGAGCAAGCATGAGTTTCTCAAAAACAAATCATGCCAAACTAATCTTATTACATTCTGATGGAGTTATAAACTTGGTAGATTAGGGAAGTCCTGTGGATGCAGTTTTCCTTGATTTCAATAAGGCTTTTGACAAAGTCCCATATGATGTTCTTGCAGGCAAGCTGGTGAAGTGTGAGTGAGACAGTGTTAGGTGGATCTCTAACCAGTTAACAGACCAAATGCAGAGAGTGTTCACCAATGGTTGCTCTTCATCCTAGAGGGAAGTTACTAGTGTGGTGCTTCAGGGTTCTGTCCTGGGCTGAATGTTGTTTAATATCTTTAGAAATTACTTAGATGATGGAAAAGAAGGCAAATCAAAAAAGAAGACCTTATCAAATTTGCAATTGACACAAAATTAGGTGAGCAGCTAATGCCCCAGAGGACAGGAATGGAATTCAGAATGACCATGATAGAATGAAGATCTGGGCCAAAACTAAGAAAATTAATTTCAACAGAGATAAATGAAAGATACTACATCTCGAAAGAAAAGTTGAAATATACAAATATACGATGGGTGACACTTGGCTTGACAGCAGTATATGTGAAAAGGATCTAGGGGGTCTAGTAGACCACAAATAGACCACAACAGTCAAAAAAGTCAGTGTAATCCTATGCTACATCAACAGTAGTGTTCAGATTGAGAGAGGTAGTGGTTCCACTCTATTCTGCTTTGGTGAGACCTCACCAGGAATACTATGTCCAGTTCTGGATACACAGTTTAAGAAGACTGTTGACGATAAGAATATCAACAGGCTGGAATATGTCCACAGAAGGGTGGCCAAGACAATCAACAGTCTGGAAGCCAAGACTTATGAGGAATCGTTTAGGGAACTGGATATGTTTAGCTCAGAAAAGAGAATACTGAGAAGTGATGTGAAAATCATCTTTAAATATCTGGAGCAATGTCATGTAGAAGATAGAGTATGCTTGTTTCCTGCTGCTCCAGACCATAGAACCAGTGGGTTCAAATGACAAGGAAAGAAAATCCACCTAAACATTAGAAACAACTTCTTGCTGGAAAAGCCATTCAACAGTGGAATGTCAGAGAGTGGTGGAATAAATAGATAAACAGAATGAGGACCAGATAGAAGGAGAGGAATTGATTAGAAGAATCTCTAATCAGAGAACTGATTAGAGTTTGGGGAGCAGAAAGTATGGAAAGAGTTCAGGGAAAAGTGTTATTTTGTCTGAAATTGAGATCTTAGCAGCTACTATGTGTGAAACTAGCATAATGCTAGTTGTTTATTTTATCTGTTATAATAAATCTTCATAGTTTTTATTTTCTACATATCTGCCTGTATGTTTTAATGTAATATTTACAGAAAAGACTGGTTACACTTTATCACAGTGAAAGCACTGATTGGCACAGCCATTTTCTTCTTCAACAATAGTGGTCACTTTCTAGGGGACGATCTTGAAAGGAAAGAGCAAGGTGAGTGGTAGGAGCCCCAGGGTCGGAACTGAGCGGTTCTATCACAGTTATGGTTTAATTGGATTGTTTAATGCTTTTTTAAATTTTTGTACCACTTATTGTTTCAGCTATTTTGTTTTAACTTACTGTAAGCCTTTTGAGTCTCATTTTGGGAGAAAGATAGGGTATAAATAAAACAAACAAACAAACAAACAAACTGAAAAGGGTATTTTTCTAAGCTTTGCTAATTACCTCCCACTAAAATCTGTAACTGATTGTTAACTGAAAAGATACTTCCCCATCCGTCTTCACTTATGATGAATACCTTCCCCAATTGATCTGTTGAGAAACATGTTCCCTTTTCAGTGTGCTGCATGACAGATGACTGCAGTTTCCTGTCCCTTAACCACTTTTTGATTCCATGACAATAGTGTGAGAGCTTAAGTAGGATGATAGAATAATAGAGTTGGAAGGGACCTCCTGCTAAAGCAGTGGTTCTCAACCTGTGGGTCCCCAGATGTTTGTGGACTTCAGCTCCCAGAAGCCCCAGCCACTATGGTCAATGCTCAGGGCTTCTGGGAGCTGAAGTCCACAAACATCTGGGGACCCACAGGTTGAGAACCACTGTGCTAAAGCATCCCCAGCAGATAGCTGTCCAACCTCTTTTTGAAGATGTCCAGAGAAGGAGACACCACCACCACTCTAGGCAATTGGTTTCATTGCTGAACTGCTCTTGCTGTCAAGAATGTTCAGTTGAAATCGACTCTCTTGTAACTTCAGCCCATTAGACCTGGTCCTACCCTCTGTGGCAGCAGAGAACATGCCTGCCCTCTCTTCTGTGTGACAGCCTTGAAATATTTAAAGAGTGTATGTAACCCCCAGTCTTTCCTTCACTAAGCTGAACATGCCCAGCTCCTTCAACCTTTCCTCATATGTTTTGTCATCCATACTTCTTATTAGCTTTTTTGCCCTTCTCTGAATCTGTTCCACTTGGCCTATATCCTTCTTAAAATGAGGCTCACAGAACTGAACACAGTACTCCAGATGAGGCCTGATGAGTTCAGAATATAGTGGGACTACTATTTCCCTCATTTTAGAAACTATGCTTCTATTAATGCAGGCTAAAATAGCATTCTCTTTCTTTGCTGTTGCATCATATTGCAGGTGCATGTTCAACTTACGATCAACAATAATACCAAGGTCTTTTTAGCATGTAGAACTTCTGAGCTATATATCCCCCATCCTATACTTGTGGATTTGTTTTTTGTAGCCTAAATGTAGAAGTTTGCATTTGTCTCTATTTAAATTCAATGCATTAATTTCTGTCAAATTTTCTATCTTGTCTAAGTCCTTTTGAATTCTGTTCCTATCTTCCAATGTGTTCGCCACCCCTTTCAGTTCTGTGTCATCTGCAAACCTGATATGGATTCCTCCCACCCTGTCATCTAAGTCATTGATTAAAATGTTAGAGCGTTACTCTGAGAGGTGGAGGATGTTGCAGTCTGTCATGCCCCTGTCCCAGGACCCTTCCCAACAGCCACACTCTAGAGAAATGAAAAAAGAATACTTAGGGCAGGCAGTGTAGGTGGAAAGGGGAGAGCTCAGGATTCTGACGGCGTTTATATAAGAAGGACTTGTTAATTAGGCCACAGCTACGCAAGACTCTGAGCCTATATAAAGAGCCAGAATGGAAAGAAGCTAGTATAGCTAACTGATTCCATCAGTGGATGCAGTCCAGCTTACTCCTGAATTCCTTGCTCACATTTCTAGAACCCTTGACCCTCACCTGGACTGTAGATTTTGCCTTTGGACACACTCTCTGGACTTACAGTAATTCAGATACTGTTTCTCTAAACCTGCTGAGAACTCAGATTGACTAAAACAAACTTTGCCTGCTAGCTCCTGTTAACAGCCTGATTAGAAAGCTGAAACCCTTGGTGGGCTGCCAGCACAGGTCAGCATTGCCTTAGAGTTTGGGGAAATTATTGCCAGCATTGCCTTAGAGTTTGGGGAAATTATAGCTCAAAGGAGGCCTGCAAGAGGAGGATAATGGCAGGATCTTTTCACCTACGTATACCAGTACTTACTGTAGAGAGGACTCTAGTTACAGTTAAACAAAGTATTTTATTTAAATTGCTAAACATACAAGAAATCAAATGCTCTTAAGAACCATACAAGGCTATTGAAAAGTGAGCCAAGAAAGGTTGGATAGAGGGAAATTGAGTGGAGAGGGTGATAGTTATCAGTCCTGAAGAAAGAGGTCACAACAGAGGGAATCATACAACATTTGAGGGAAGCAAGGAGGAATGTCTGGGGTGCTACGTACCATGTGCTACAATTGGCTGGAGTCAAAGCTATGGTTTTTATACTCTATTTCATACTGTGAAGGGAATGTGTTGACAAAGCTGTAATGGCTTTCCCATGAGACTGACAAAGGGTCTGGAATGGGCTTATTGTTTAATTCTAGAATGACAAAACAATGATGGGAGTCATGACAATCTCAGGCCATTTCCACACAATATTGCTATACCACCATAGCAGTGGGTTGTTCCTGGGTCAGGAGCCGTGCTAACGCATGACATTGTCACCATCCAGCTGCTATCCCATCCCCAAACGTTGCAAAACTGCTGTATTCTAGTTCCAGAAAAAATCTGTTAAGTGCCTCCTTTAGTGCTTCAGTCTCATCAGCTGGCTCACTGTGGAACTGTAGTAGCGCTTGATAGTGCTTCCTGTTATTGCAGATCCAGAAGTGGGTGAACTATGGGTGTGCCCAACTTGTCCCTCCTTCAGTGACTCCCATGGCGTAGTAACTTTGAAAGCTATCACCTTTCTGTGTTTATTTGAAAGTTCTCCTTTGAGTTAAAACTTTCTATTTTTTAAATACATTTTTAGACATTATAACATGAAAATGCACTAGTGTACTGGTGTGTTTAGTATGGCTTCCAAAGAAAACCGAAAAAGACCCTGACCAATCAGAGGAGGTAGGGTGGGATGAAGGCAGGGAAAGGGAGTAGCCAAGGATGTTGTACTGCAGAAGGAACACTAGTGGCAATGCTGCTATTCATCCTCTTAAGGGGGAAGGGTGCAGAAAACAGCATTCCTAGTCTGCTACCATTGTGCAAGTGGCAATGCCAGGATTCTAACAGAATAACACACGTCTAGTGTGGAAATGGCCTTAATGTTCGGTCAGATAGGGGGTACAAGGAAGATCTCCATAGGGCAAGACTGAGGGATCATCTCTGATTTCTGTCAGTCCACTATAGTATAAATTGTTCCTCTTAACTTGTTTATCTATTTGCTCTGCATTAATGTAGATACAGTTCAAGTCTTGTTCCAGTTTTCCAGAATCAGGTTCTAATAGCTTCAATGACTTGATAATTTTTTCTTATATTTCTCCTTGCTGTCTTTTTTTAAACAAGCTTTGTAAGAGCACTTCATAGAGTTCCATTTTATTCTCACTGTCTATTTGCTTACTTCCCACAATCAAGGGCCTATACCCAATCCTATTTTCCACATCACTAATTCTGTTAATAAGTTCTGATTTAAATGCATCATTCTGAAACATTCATGCCATTCACACTTTCAGGCATGCATTTCATCATGTGTAATTACATCTTTGAAACAACTCAATCTTAAATAAACAAGTGCTTAAATTCAGTTACATAATATTCATGTAACTCTTGGGTCAGTAAGCAAGGCTCAGCTCAGTGCCTAAAGGCAGAGATGGACCAGAAGGTGAGAGTGACACTGAAAGTTTGTCCCTGTGCCCCTGAAGCATATGGATGCGCCACCATATTTGAGACTGAAAATTCATAAAAAATGCATCCTGGAAGTTATAGAAAGTCACTTTTTGATTCTGCAGTTTGGAGCTGGGTTTTGTCACTGGGGGGTATTTATGGGTTGAAGGGAATGTTTAACAGAAAGTAGTCACATCTTGATGGCATTTGGCCATTTTATATTGTGACACACACATACACCAATTAAATTGAGTGGCGACTTAGTGGAGGCACAAAAATGTTTGGGGGTGTTTGTAGTTCATAAACTGTACTTTCCCTACTCTTAGACTAATGTTTGAAAGTGTTTCAGTAAAGGAGAAGAAAATTAAAAGAAAGAAAAAATGAACAAATACCTTTTACATTAAGATTCAGGTTTCTATTTAGCAAAACCTGAGAAACCCCCAGGGTCTGGGTAGTTGTCCATTACCTGCATGGGCACACATGGCACGCAAATGCATGGGCACACGCACACACATATATACCAGTCCAAACACTGCCTTTTGAAGCTTACTGTTCAGACCATGTTTACTTGCTGAAATCTGCACATCAGGCAGCTGGCAACAATATAGGAACAATTCCAAGGAAAACATATGTATATATATTGTCAACTCCGTGTGGTGCAGGCTATACTACAAAACACAACAACTAATTTGCCTTCATTCTAGCTGTACAACTTTTTAAAGTTCCCCTTCAATTTTCATCTCCTCTGGAGTGTTGACGAGACATGACTTTCCTGATTCAGAGGTAAGAATATAAATGCGATCAAATTTAGACGTAGACCTTATAACTACCAATCACCCTGAGCCCCAGCTTTGAGGGAAAGCTAGGGTAAAAGTAAAGGAATACAGGAATACAGTCTTGTATTTTATTAACATCTGCAATTATGTAATGCTATGAAAGTGGGCTTAAAACCTTGTTTCTTAAAAAGCCACTCTGTTTTCGCTCCTTTAGCAAATTATTCGTGGAAAATTCTTCCTGGCAATCATTTGTCACAGCAATGCTGTGGCAAACTGTTCTCCACCCCTTCCATAAACAAGTAGGCCCAAAACCCAGGTGTGGGCATTATCTGACCCTCTGGCTATTGTTGGATTGCAACTTCCAACATCCAGTGTTAAGCAGTGTGGAAGATGCAGTTCAACAACGTCAGGAAGGCCACATGATTCCCATCCCTGCAATAAGCATTATTTTTATTTCTGACCTATTTTTCCACTAGGTGGCAGCAGGCCCTGAATATTGAGCAAATGTAAAACAAGGAATGCAGTTCTTCAACAAATAATTTTGATGGCACCACTTTCTCTCTCAGAAAGTAGATATCTCTATAGCAAGGATGGGAATTGCACAGCCCTCCAGATGTTGCTGAACTAACATTCCTCATCCTGGGCTATGCTGGCTGGGGCTGCTAGGAGTTGCAGTCTAACAATATTCCCACCCCTGCTCTACAGTCTGGGCTATTTTTATCACTTACTATAGGAACTAGTTTGTACATCCACTGCTTACTTACCCACAATAAACATTCTGCAGCATTACAAGATACTGACCAAGAAGCAAAAGCTAGGATGGTACTGTGAAGAAGAAAGGGACAGGGCCATGCAAACAGACTTGAATTCTTAGCAGCCAAAATCCTGCAGAGTGATATTTTTGGGATGAGAGCCCACCCCATGCCCTTGGTGGCCCAGGCCTAACATAGGCCATTTTCACATGGGGGTAAAAGCCCGCGGTCCAACAACCGGAGACGGAGGTCGTTCACATCGCGAGATGAGCTAGCGCAGTTGCAAACGGAGAGGCGCCACACCTCCAACCGCTCTAGCCCAGCCGCAGGGGTGGCGCTGCGAGTTTTTTAAAAACCACCTTCCCAGGTGGTTTTTATCAAACTCGCCCGCACTAATCCGTGGCAGCTCCCGGTGAGAATCTGCAGAGACGCAGTAGTGCGTCTCTGCAGATCTGCCCGAGGGCGGGCTTCTGGCTGGCGCGCTGCCCTGATTGGCGGAGCGCTGCCGGAAGCCGCCGGCCGCCATTTTGGGCACCGCTGAGCGCCGCCAAGCGCCGCCGAAATTCGGCAGCGTGTGAAGCAGTGGAATTGCGTTCCCCGCAGGGACAGAGCAGAGACGGACCAAAACGCTAGCAGGTAAGCTCCGCCCCTGCGTGCGCTGCCCCGTTGCGGCCCCCCCACGTGAGAAAAGAGCCAAAGATCCCTCAGAGGATTGCAATATGATCACTTCATATAGAGAGCCTTCCGAGTAATTCTTAAAACATTCTTAAACATGAAATAGATGTGCTAGAGTAGGGGACACTGCGATCTGAGGGAGTGATTCAGCTATTTAATAAGTTCACAATTGAGGTGTATTCCATATGTCTCCAGACATATGGTACACATCCTTCACTATCTTTCAAATAATAAAATATTAATTGGTCAGTTATTTTATACAAGCATTTCTTAAGCAATGTAGCTGAATTGTGCCTTACTAAGGAAGAAAGCAGTTAATAATTTCTTGTAAATACTTACAAGCAATCTAAAATTCAACCTACCAGAATGATTTAGAGCAGGGGTGTCAAACAAACACCCTTCCCACACAGGGGGGCATGAAACGTGGGGAAACAGGGTGGCACACGCGGGAACGGAGCTTACCTTAATCCGGGTGGCTCCGTCCCCGCGAGGAGCAGCACACGTTCGCCGCTCTACACGCCGCTGGCGTTCGGCGGCATCCGGCGGCGCCCCAAATGGCATCTGGTGGCTTCCGGCGGCACTCCACCAATCGGGGCAGTGCACCAGCCGGAAGCCCGTCCCTGGGCAGCTCTGCAGGGATGCGCTTGTGCGCCCCTGCAGTTGTTCACAGGGCGCTGCGACGGGCTAGCGCGATCTTGTTTTAAAAAGACCACTTGAAAGGTGGTCTTTATAAAACACGTGGCGCCACCCCCATGGCCGTGCAAGGGCGCTTTGAGGTGTAGAACCTCACCTTTTCAAGCCTCCCTAGTGCACCCCGCGGTGTAGACGACCTCCTGGTGAGGTCGTCCCAGCGTGGGCTATATCCCCGTGTGGAAATGGCCTCAGTTTCATCTAGGGCCTCACAGCATTACGGTTGCCCTCAAAGGGCCAGTTGTATCTGTAAGACTGTATAAATGCATCTACTCTTTTATCATACGAAATAATTGCCTCTGCATTCAATTATTACTGGTTTTTAAACTGCCTTCCCTCTGCATCAACTTTTATTTTCTTGGACATTTTGGGGCTATTTGATCGTAGTTTATGGTCCCTTTTCCTCTGTAAAGTGACATAGAATTGGTCAGTATGTCCGAAGTGTGCCACTTTCTGCTCCCCAGCCGCAGCTGCAGGAGAGGTGTGAGGGCCACATGAAATGGCCTGGCGGGCTGGATTTGGCCCATGGGCCTTGTGTTTGACACGTGTGATTTGGCCTTAATGACACCAACATGGAAGTAACAATTTATTGCTCCTCAGAACTACTAAGTTTGTATAATTCCGCTGCTGTTGCCAACTGTAAAGCAGCGAAATTAACTCCAGCTATTTTGTGGAGATTCTTTCTACTGGGGTAAGGCTCTGATATATGTGGCCCTGAACCCTGTATTTGGGATAACCTGATGGCCCCTACTAGACCTCCCTACCTCACAAATATCCCACCCCCAAATTGGGGGTCATTTTCAAGTGATTTTTCCACCAAAAATGGCCCAAAATGTCAGAGATGAACTTTCTCATTCCCCACACCCCCCAACTCTAAATGCTTGGTTGGTGCAAAATTGGGCAAAAAAGCAACTAGAAGTGATATAAGGTGACTTCCAGTGCATAGCATTGTACCAGTGTAGTCTACAAGGAGAGCTGAGGCGGGGAGAACCTCCACTGCCCTTCTGAAAATATATGAAGGATGAAAATGTATATCTTCTCAATTTCTTTCATTATTACAATAGAATATAGTTGATTATTACAATAGAATATTTTCCTTTTGGGTGAAGAATAATGCAAAGAAGGTGTTAAGCAGTTCTTCCTTTTCATTGTCCCCTATTAGCATTTCACCATCTTCTCTATGCAGTGGCCCTATCACTCCCTTGTTCTTCCTCTTGCTCCAAACATATCCCCCAGCCCCCTTTTCTATTATTTTTAACCTCTCTACTAAGCCTGCTCATTCTGAGCTTTCACTTTTCTGATTTTCTTCCTACCAATACTTCAAGTATTCATGCATCTGAAAAAGTGGGCTCTAGTTCATGAAAGCTTTTGTTGAAATAAATTTCTTAGTCACAAGATTTCTTTTTTTCCCCTCTTTTGTGCTTAAGCAGTATTTCTTTGTAGTGGTCTCTGTGTCTCATAAATGTTTTTCTGTGCCTGTGCAGAAACCCTGTTTGGAAAGTTTCAGAATTGAGAGTCTTTCTGGAATATAGTGCTATTATTCCATTTTCTTTTTTTTTTTTTAATAATCTTTATTGAGTACAAAATTATTGCACAAAAAAAATTTACACAAACAACATATATAGTGATACATACATAGACAACATGGTCAACAAGACAGAAAAGACAACAAAGAATATAGAGGAAAAAAGAGGAAAGATTTGAGAAAGTAGAAAGAAACAATAACACAAAAGAATGTATACTTACAGAAGTTACAGTCTACAATCCTTAACAAACAATTAACATAAAAATGACTTCCCAATAAACTTAATTGCTGGTTCTTGTATATCCATTATTAACTCCTTTTTAATTTATATATTTTCAAGGATTTTCCTACCATTTTACATTTATTTACATTTATAAATCAAAACCAATAGTTACCAAGTCCAGTGCTATTATTCCATTTTCAACATCCTGTGAAACTCTGGGGTTTGTGATTTACTGAAGCCAAAGAGCATTCTGGCTGAGAGTTCTAAATGTCCCTCCCTAAACTGCAAACCCCAGGATTCCATAGGGTGTTGAAAGTGGAATAATAGCGCTATAACTGTGTAGTGCAGAAAGGCCCTTTGTAGCCTTGATGGGAAACCCCACCCCTTCCTGAAGCACACATGCTCCGGCCCACCGGGCTACTCTCCTCTCAGTTTCTCTTTGTCTGTCATAAAAGCAATTCCTTTTGTGTTTCCTACCAAGTAGCGTCCTCCTTGCTTCTCTTTGTGTTTTATTTTTATTGCATTTCTTCGTATTTCTTCCTATTTCTTGTTGTGTTTCCTTTTTTCTGCACAATCTGAAAAAAAATAATCCTTAGGGTTTTGCCTCATGCTATTCTACCTGCAGTTGTCTCTTGCAATTGTAAAGCTGCTTTATCAGACAACCACAAATAAGTGTCTCTTTTGTCTTGGAGCAGGCTATATTCCTAACCAGGGCTCTATCTGTAGAGGCTTCACTGCCTGAGCCCTCTTTAATTAGGCCTTTAAGTTTAAAGTGCTTTGTCCGGAAGATCCCTCACAGAACATGCAGCGATGAATAAAGTTTATATTCTGCTTCTATTACAATGGCAAAGTTTGTTTCTGACCTTTCCACGTGGAAAATGAAACCAAAGAAGATATCTTCCATTCTTTCTTTTACAGTCATTGCTGACTACAGCTTCAGCTACAGTACTGTCTTCTGTAGTGATCCCATCCACCATCTTTTCAGTATTGTTCAATTCCGTGGTACTGTTCACAGTCTTGAGTTTCTCTGTGGTACAAGCCACTTCAAGATTACTTTCTACACCTCATTTGACTATAGCCTCTCTGACTACCTAAGGAGTTGCTTCTCTTTCTGTAACTCTTCCAGACTTGGAGGTGCCACATGTCCTACCTGTTCACTCTGGCTCTAAACATTGAGCTGGATTATCTTCATCCATAGGGAAGAAAAAGAAAAAGAAGATATTAAGCCAAAGGACAAACTGAAGTGAGGTCTGAGGTCTTACCCATTTCTGAGACTCAGGCTCCTCTCCTGTTATGTCTCTGACTCTGATGATACCAAGTATGAATAATTTTCTGAGGCCCCTGGAGCTAACAAATTCCAGTTTTATCCCTGCATTGGTCACCCAGAGAAGAAAATTTCCACATTAATGCTTTAAAACTTATTTGTAGTCTTTGAAGCTTTCCAAGTGTTTCATCTCCATCTTTCCACCAGGGTAATGCAGGTCATATCCAACAACACTATGATTGTATTCTACGTAAACAAATAAGGTGGTACTCATTCATCCTACCATTCACCTGTAGAACTGGTGTCCTGCCAGAGCTATCCATCCCATTGCCATTTATGTTGCTGAAGCAGAAATTATAGTTGCTGATGCTTTCAGTCATTCTTCACAACTTCATCACAAATGGATGAACTCTGACTGGGTTTTTCACTTCATCATTGTCAGGTGGTAACAGTAGACTTCTTTACCACCCAAGTCAACAAGAAGTGTCCTGCATATTGCTCTCAAGTAGTTACAGATAGGCCTCTCTTGGCAATGCTTTCACTAGGAGGTGGACGAGTGATTACTTCTACCTGTTTCCCCCATTCCCTCTACTTCAAAGCGTAATGGTGAAGTTAGAAAGAGACAGGTCCAAAGCAATTGTGGTGGTGCCTTCAAAGCTTTCAAAGCTTCACTGCCTTCTTCATCAAGCAAAGATGTTAAAACTCATATATGTGGAGGAAACTGATGTCAGAGTCACAGGCCTACATTTCGTCTTAGATGTTCTTCTCTTGTCAGTTAAAATGGTCTAGAGGGATATCAATGCAGGCAGAGGCCACTGCTCTTCTTGGCCATGTGGTGAACAAGAACTCCAGTAAACAACAAGTAATAAAATTTCAGCTCCATTAGCAACAGAAAAGTAACTTCCCTTGAGATCCAGGTTGTCCCTGTCCTGTGCAAAGCTAGCTGTTCCTTTCCTAGGCAGAAAACATCTCAAGAACTTGCGGTTCATGTGAGCAATGAACGAACATGTCCACATAAGGCCAATCAATGAGAACAATTTCTGGTTATTACACTAAAAGCTCAAAGTAATTTCTGCCTGTACAACTACAAAGCTCTCACTTATACCGTAACTTTAGACAAAGAACTTTGAGGTTTAAAGATACATATACAAGATTGTTAGGTAAGGTCCTGTCTCAATGATGGGAAGACTAGGAGGATTCTTCTCCATTTACCTTTTGGGATACTCCCCTTAACTACAGAGTTTACAAAGCTATCATGAAGCCATAGTTGGATAAAATTGAGATAAGCAGGGGACAGGACTTGAGGAATTCTTTAAACTCTTCCCCTCCAGCTTTTTACACTGTAAGTCAAACACTGGGCACATGAACTTGTGCTATGTAGATGAATTCTAAGAAAGAAAGAAAAAGAAAAAGAAAATCATATATGAGTGAGGATCTCTTAGAACCATTTGCTTATGGTTTAATTTGCAAGTAAGATTGCTGAAGCACATATCTTCTCTTGCTAGAAGGAAGAAGTGTTAATATGCAGGGAATACATATTTCCCATAATGTTGATCCTGATCCTTACCTTTCCATCTTTTGTTCCTTCAGGATTTTGCCCTATACATTACTGCCAGAGAGCTAGTGTGGCATAGTGCTTTGAATACTAGATTAGAAACTTGGAAATAGAATTCAGGTCCCTGTTCAGCCATGGAAACCCACTGGGTGACCTTGGGCAAGTCACACTCTCTCAGCCTCAGAAGAAGGCAAGTGCAAACCTTCTCTGATCAAATTCTGCCTAGAAACTCCTGTGATAGGATCCCCTTAAGGTCACTATAAGTCAGAAATGACTTGAACACACACAACAACAAGAAATCACTGGTATGGAGGAGAGACTTAAGACCTGTTATATAGCCTCACCGTTCCAGTAGATGGCAGATTTACAGTTTCCACAATCTAAAATACTACAGGTATGAAAGGTCCCTCAGTATACTATCATAAATGTTTGCTAATAAAGTTTAAACATTGTCTTTTGAGATATTGACAATGACATGTCCCTCTTTTCTTTTTTCTTCCCCATCCCTCCTCAAAAGTCACTTCCGCACTCACCATAGCATCAGTCTCTTCTTATCATCTTTTATGTTGGTTTCCTCAACATCTCAGTGGTAAACACTATTGGGCAAGGACTTATCTTTTGTTCCTTTTACTATAAACGACACACACAATAAGGAAATAACTCCACCATGCATGTGAACTGTGATATTTATGCTATGACTATATGGGAGCAATTTTGGTGGTGCCTGTATCATGTGCTGTAGGCTCTATTTCAGAGAAGGGAACTGGCAAAACCATCTCTGACTGCTCCTTGCCAAAGAAAACCCTATGAAATTCACAAAGGCACCATAAGTCTAAAGGTGACCTGAAAGCACATAAACACACACACACACGGCCAATTACTAGGGGCTCTGAAGCCCAGACATATAAAAGAGGAGAGATCTAAATAGTTATATTTAAGATGCAGATACTGGAGTGAATATTTGCATTTATGCAAGAGAGTTTGGAGCAGATTTTTTGCATTCTGATTCTCTAGTCTCCTTTGAATACCACATAGCTGGACAGCATCAGGAAATAAAAGGAATGAAACATGGAAATCCAAAGCCTTGAAGAAAAAATACTCAGAAACTTATTAATTAGTACTCAGCTCATGAAATGAGGGGGACATTTAATAATATGCAAGTTTGGAACCCAGGGTAAACACCCAAGTTACTCAGCCATAAAACCAGCCTTGTGGAAAGTGTTAAATATGCCCCTTCAGTTCTCAACTCAAAGCTGCAGCCTCCACAACTACTTTTAGTTAAAATTGGTAAAAAACATGTGAGTGAGCATGACATGTCTTTTAGTTTTAAAATACAGCACAATGTGTAATTGCAGCTTGGTTTGGTTTGGCTTGTGAAATACATGTTTTTGTGTGTATTTGTGTTTGTGTAGTGTTGCCAACTCTATGAGAGTCAGCAGCCAATTTTTGCTCCTGCAGTCTTCTGCAGGCTGCACTCCTGATGAATTGTAAGTGACTTCACATTGTTTGCAGTTGCCAATTGGGGCTGATTTTCAGCTGAAGACATAGCTTGTGTTGTGCGGTGAGGGGGAGGAAAAGTTAGACTGCCACATTCAATATATACATTTATTAAATATTTATTTAAATGTTCATGGTGCCATGAAAGTTTTCTGGAAATTATCCACCATAGAATATTTCCTTTAAAACAATCAGGTTGCAACAATAATTAATTATCATTTGAATGTGGAATAATTATCAGAACAGTTCTCTTACTACAAATATAGTCCTTTCTCACTTCTTCAGAGTGAATATTGTACGAGGATGAATAAATTGTAATAGTTAAAATGAATATGAAAAAATACATTTATTTATCACCTATTTGTTATTTAGAGTATCTATACTGCTCTCTGCAGCTGCAAAGGCTCTTGGAGCATCTTACAAATAGTTACGTTGAAGGTTCCCTGATCTTGGGTTTACAATCTAAATAAGGCAATAAATAAACAAGGAAGGAAGAAATAAGGAGAAGGGAGGGAGGGAAGGAAGGAAGCGGAAATAGTAGTGGGGGAAAGGATTAAGTCCTGTAGATACTACCAGCTCTTCTCACCCGCAGAGGCCTCAGCAGTGGCAGTTGGGATTGAGAGAGGGCCTTCCATTCACTTCTGGGCCTAGGTATGGTGGAGTTGTCCATCATCCCTGATAAGCCTGGTGAACTACAACAGAAATAAAAACTATATGTGATGACAAAGGGACAAAACCAGCTGCAAATCACCAAGTTTGTGTCTGTTCTTATAGTTGTATGTATTAATATCTTTGTGTTGCTCCATGTTTCTTCTTCTGTATTTATTTCATAAGAAGAAGGAGTAATTCACTCTGAAAATCACAGGCTGAGCAATGGATTATTTATCTTCTTGCTGAACAAGCTTACCAAATCAACAGATGCTATAAACAGAGAGTATAAGATTTAACTGTAACAGAGAAAATAAATTTTAAAAACCACAATATGCCTTTGAAATAATTCATATCCTGAAACTCAAGATAATTTGCATGTTATCTCTCTTCATATCAGCTGGTGGAAAGGTCTGCTGGCATTGAGGTCCTCACTGCCTCTATGGGTTTCCTGAAGAAACTTTGGATAGAATGAGTGGTTTTAGGAAGTTCCTTTCCCTATCTTATGACAACACAGTCCGGACATGGGAATGTAACTAGACTCCCAAAAAGGAAACATTTGCTAACAATCAGATTGGATCTTTAAAAAAAAAATTACCAACTTGTAGTAATATACTATAGTGGTAGAAAGTGAGAATTCACACATTATTCTGTCTCCCATGAAAACAACTTTAAACAGGTTGCAAGTTGATTGAGTTTTCTGTTTTGAGAGCAGAAGAGATGGACTGTCATTAGGAACAGTCATGAAAGAGCTTCCCTCTCTGATACTTAATGGCCTACATGGCCAGCTAGCCACTTAGAACAGAGGTGTGAATCATGTGGCCCTTCAGATCTTGCAACTCTCATAAGTCTAAGACAGCCTAGTAAACTGTGAGGGATGCTAGGAGGTACAGCTTACCAATATCTGGGTGTCTGCATGATCCTCACCCCTGATTTAGAGGCTGATTTCCGCACCTTCAATTATTATGATCTTGATTTACAGAAGGACAAGGCAGTTCTGACCTGATAGTCTGGAAGTTAAACAACAACAAAGAAGCAAAAAGAATTGTTAACTAAAGTTGCACTAGAAAATGAAACATAGGACATCTCTGGAATTGGGCTTTTATCCCATGGTAACCAAACAACAAACATTAAAGGTGGTGCTGTTGTTCTTTCAAATTATAAGAGTTTTCCATAAACCAGGATTCAGATTTATCTTGGCTTGTTTAAACTAACTGGAATTCCTCACATTTCAGATAAAATACAGAATTCTAGTTACTTAGAAGCAAGAAGGTTATCCTTATGACCTACTTCTTATGGCTCTGCCACAGATTGGGAGGAGAAAGAAAAGCAAATAAATCTGAGGAATGATGCTGCTTGTTTATTTAGTGCTAAATCTGGAATTTATGTCATGTCTGTAACAGGGCAGTCTCTGTGAAGTGCTTTGAAGCATTCTACCGTCTTTGTCCTGTTAGTACTGAGTAGATGGAAATCTGAGAACTGGAAAGATTAAAAAAACTTGTAGTTGTATTGTTTGTTTTGCTGTAAAGTTTGCATGTATATTATATATTCCACCTCTAACTTCAATAATTTAAATACAGTATGATTCATTGTGCCTCAGATCTACTTGTCTTGCTTCTTGAAATTATCACCTACTTCTCTGTGATTTGATTTCTGGTTATGTGACAGTGGTCAGGGGAAGCATCACGAGAAGTCATACTTCTTTAAACCAGTCTGGAAGGACCTCTTCTCTAGAACATAAAGAGTATGCTTGTGTAGTTAAACTATGAGGTTATGAGACTGATAGACAAATTTGTTTTCTTCTATTTGACATGGTCTATTATGTCTGGAACTACAAGTCCTAGAGTTCTTTGTGTGTAACTGAGAAGGAAGACAGCTTAGTGTGAAGAGCAAAGCATAACACCACAGGACAATAGGGACCAGTGCTGCTGTTGCTTTCAGTAGGAGTGGCAGACCCACAAGTAAGTGTCTATTGACTCAGTCAGTAGTTTTGATGTAGCTTGTACAATGTCATCTGTACATTAGAGCAAGATTCAAAACCAATATTTGTTTCACATTCTATTCAATTCTAAAACACGCAGCATTAGGAGCCTCAGAAATTTCAAGAAGCTTCTAAATACCTACTTCACAAGTACCCTACAGATCTTTCTGAGAATGTTCCTTGTGAACTGTTGTACCTGGGGTGGGGTGGGGAAAGGAAATCTCTTTTAGGGGGAAAAAAAGCATTATTATATGATATTTTTGAGAAACAAATGCAACTATTTTTCCTCTGAGGTTTGCGCTGGGGTTTGTTGTTATTGTTGTTATTGTTTTGGCACACTGCAAGTGACTAATAGGACTTAAAGACATTTCAGCAAAGTGGTATGCATAAAAAAACTAGGATATTCAACAGTAGGGCAAGAGCAGTTAAGGCCAACTTATCTATTACATGTAAACATACAAGAGAAACTGACTGCAGGAGAGGGTACTTTATGATTTTGCAGTGGAAAAGACCAGAGAAAAAAAGCTTTAAAACTTTTTGGGCTAATGTTTGGAGACATGTTGGTACATCAGAATACAGAAATCAAGACAGTGACAGTATAATCTCTTTATAATTGGCCAAACTTTTACAAAATTGTTAGCAATCTTGTAGGGCTCTGAGGTTTGGTGTTATTCAGTAGTATAGTGATAAATTTTGAGTTGCAGGCCCTCACAGTCACATAGGGATGTGGAAGCGGCAATTCGCCCCAGGCAGCAATGTCTTTGGGTTGTCCCAGCCCGTAGCCATGCCCCCGCATGCCATGGCCATGCCCCTCACACCACAGCCACGCCCCCACACACAGTGGCCATGCCCCTCGCACTGCAGCCCTACCCCCTCGCACCCCCCCTCCACATACTCCAAGCTCTGCCACTGGGCCCTCATCATAACAGTCCACTTAGCAACACCCCTCAGGACAATCTAAAAATACAGGTAGGCAGCTCCATCTATCTATCTAACTATCTATCTGAACATTTCTAGCAGTTTTCATCTCTACCAGGAACAGGTCTTTTCATCGGAACGGTTCACTTTTCTTGTCAGCTTAAGAACACGCCAACCCTCAGTACTTTGCATTTCGACAGGAATCATTACATTGTTGCTGTGAAAATCCATTTCCCTTCCTTTTACTGTGGGAATTGCAGTTGAACTCAAAGAGATCAGCAAAAGGCTCTAAAGAGGTTAATAACTGATATCATAATCCCTGCCAATCAAACAGTCCCTGCTCTTTGTGCTTGCAAGCCCTGGCTCCCCTATACCACACGCTCCAACATTTCACAGATGAAAACTGGAACACATGTGGCCAAGAAATGTCAGACTGGGGTCAAAATGGCAAATGCTATTAATGAGTAGGAGCAAGCAAGTTAAGAGAAGCTGCAGCAGTTTGCTTTTGCCTGAGTCTACAGAGAAGCACAAGATCCTGCCCATTCCTCTCCCCCTCTGCGGAATTAATTGAAGACAAACTACTTTTGCAGCAACTGAAGTAGCTGAGGACAGAAGGGGGAAGTGGAATATTTAAAAGCAGCTGAAAAAGTGGGATGAGAGAGGATTAATTGGGACTGTCCCAGCCAAATTGAGACAGTTGGAGAATATGACATATCATGGGTATTTTTAACAATTGCTATAAATTTGTCAGGAACATTCACATTCCTCTACTATCCTACTTTTTTCTGTTGCTTTTAAAATGTCCCAGTTTCTTTCTCCTCTTCCCCTTTGTCCATAGCTTACTTCAATGGCTGTAAAATGTGTTCAAAATGCAAAAGTAGTTTGCTATCAATTAATTCAGCAGGAGGGAGAGAGGGGGCACAAGCAAATCACAAGCAAAGGCAAACTGCCAAAACTTCTCCTAGCTTTAATAACTTTTCCTGTCTTGATCACACTCTGATGTTGCTTAGCCAAATGTGTCTCAGTTTTCATTTGTGAAACGTTGGAGCAAGCAACTGTGGGCATTTTTCAGAAACACAGACTATGCAATGATAATTTCAGAACTGAAACCAATTTTTTTATGGTTCTTGATATTGTCTGTATGGGATAAAGGATCCTGGTGTTGCTGTGGAAAGGAGCCCATGTTACAAGTTTGTACCAGTCTCCACCCTGAGATACTGGGGCCCTAGTCAGAGATGAGCAGGAGCACTGTTGCCAAGCCTTGGAGTCACATGCTCTGCCTCTTGTGATATGGCAGTTATGAGAGAACTGGAGAGGAAACCAGAAGCAGGTTTCAACTGGGAAGGAAACTGAATGTGGAAGATCTGAGCCGCAAACCCCATACTGCCACGATATGAACAAGATAAAATCATTTAATCCTAGCTTCATTGCACAAGTTAATATGGACAATGGCCACAGACTGACTACCACGATATGTTGGAGACAGGTATCCCACACCCTAATTCCCTATGGCAATTAGCTCAGGGAGAATAAAATCTTGCATTTATCATCACAAAGAATGCCCACATCTGCGATGGAAGTCTTGATTACTCACTTGATTTGTGTTCTTCTGCTCAGATGCCCCTTGGGGATTCAATCAGATACCACACAGGCTAATGACTGTATCAGCAGCAAATACCTTTGATCTGCCCCATTGGCAGCAATTGATCCTTAAGGGATCTCAGTATTTCCCCCTCCAGTGTTGATTTGTTTGGAAGATAATGCATTTTACACGGTGAAGGCAACTGTTGCTTTGAATTTTACAGTGGCTGAAATTCAGTTTTGCTTTGATAATTTTTCTGTTTGATATGTGAAGCTGAAGGTATCATAAAAACTGCTCAGCCCTTTCAAATGCAGCCATTGGAGCCTCGGGAACAAAATCCATTTCGGGGTGAGTTCTTAAGTGCTGAGAATTTGCTGCTCAAAATGTGATGGCAGCTGTTAAAGCTCAGACAGCTTTGAAAGGGGATTATATAGAGCCATGGGCAATAGGTCCTGCCATGGCTAGGTGGCAGGCAAATTGAACCTCCATGTTGAGAGGCAGTGTACCTTGAGAAGGTGGGGAGCACATGAAGTGGGAAAGTTCTCTCTGTGATACCTTGCTTGTTGGCTTCCTAGAAACATCTGAGTAGCTACCATTGGAAATCAGATACTCAACTGGACTAAATAGATCTTTGTTCTGAGTCAGTGAAGCAGTTCTCCTTATGCTCCTATGCGTCACACTGCAGGATTACTTTTGGCTTACCTCAACAAGCCCCAAAGAATTCCTTCTCTAGTCCGCTTAGCAACTGGAATCTTATTGGACTGTATGTGTGTGTGCCTATATTATGTTTTCATGTTGTTAGCGTGTGGGATAGCATCCTCTTCATTATGTTCTCACAGCCCTCACAAAAGGGGGCTGACATTGCCCATCTTTGTCAGGGGTTAAGAAAAAAGTATGATAGAAGATGCTCCACTAGATTTTTGAAAATAATTCAAGTGTGATATGAATACTGATTTCAAAAGAAAGGTTTTATTTTGATTTTAGGATTTAGGTAATTTTAATTCATTTATGTTCGTTTACGGTTAATTGGTTTAGGCACCAGCTTGAGTCTTCTGGAAAATGTTTTTTACACACACACACACACACAAAATTAATTTAATTTAATTTAATTTAATTTAATTTAATTTAGAAACAAACAAAAATGAAGCCTGCTGGAAATGACTTGGTAATTTTCACATGTGTTTGGAAAATTGTTGCTGTTGTGTGCCTTCAAGTCTTTTCTGACTTATGGTGACCCTAAGGTGAACCTAGCACAGGGTTTTCTGGGCCTGAGAGTGTGTGAGGTGCCCAAGGTCACCCAGTGGGTTTCCATGGCCGAGTGGGGAATCAAACCCCAGTCTCCAGGGTCATAATCCAGCACTCAAACCATTACAATACACTGACTCTCACTTGGGAAATTAGATACATACTTTTTTGTATAGAGTCGAAGCACTAGGTGTGATATATTAGATAGAATTTTGGATTTGGCTGCTATCCAAAGGACCAGGCTCAGAGATCTTCATTTGTAATAGGGCCTTATGGTTTCTTTTTCCACAGTGCTCCCTTGTGCCAACCCCTGCTCTCTGAGGCTGCTCCAAAGAGTTGCAAGGTCCTCCTGAGCACAATTCAGTGTCCAAAAAAAAAAGGGGGAGGGAGGGGAGGTATCTGCTTTTGGAAGGGGAACCTGGCAACTTCTCCTGCAGTGACTAGAAAGATTTTCCATTCATGGGTAGAAGTCACTCAATCACTGGATCTGAACCCTGGATTGGTCAGTGAATCACAGCTCTTAGCCTAGACCATCTTGCAGAACTGTTGGGATGATAAAGTGGAATAACCTCAAGGGTCCTGCCCTGAGCTCCACTCAGGAAGACAAAAGTAGAAATTGAAAACATACGTGCACAGAAATGTATGTGTATATGTATCAAGCCCAGCACCAGCACTTGCAAAAACTTGGTATGACAAGGTCATGCTGATTTTAATAATCATGTCAGATGTGCTCTACTGGGAGTTTGTAATAAATGTAAGACAAGACTATGTACTAAAATGCCATTATGGAATCCACCACATGAAGTCTTATTAAGGAGGAAAATAATTACTGAAGATATATCGTTAACATACAGAGACTTGTTAGAAAAAGGACAAAAGCAAATGAAATGAAAGTGAAGAATTGGTTAAAGGTTATACTATCCAGTGATTTGCCTATAGACAGTGATCTGGATATTTTAAGATTAATAAAATTCTGTTTGAAATTCAGAGTTTGAAGAACAACTGTGCGCTGATGATGAACATTTTAATACCAAAAATGAATAAATTAATGTGGAGATGAAGGGTGAATAAGTAAAAGACTTTATGATTACATGTGTACAAAATGTGGATCGTAATATACAGATGGAACAATGGGGAAAGATGTGTACAAGAGGTTTCGCATTTACCTTAAGTTATGTCCTTAGAGAAAAGGGGCATAGAACTGTAATAACTAATAACTATAAGAAGTTATAGTTTAGTGTTTAAATGTAACATTTCAAGCTCTGGTCCTGCCCAAAGTCATGACCCTTCATATGGGAGAAACTGGTCCTTGAGATACCCAACCATAGGATATCATGCACTTGAAGGCTCAAAATTCTGAACTGAGTCTGCGGGGGTGGAAAGTGGGAGCCCATTCAGATTTAACAGTAAAGAAGTAAGTTCGGAGAGATCTATATCATTAACAATCTGGCTACTGTATTCTGTACCACTTTCCTTTATACCTTTTAGAGGCAGCCCCACATACAATGCATTACAGCTCTCTAACATGGGTATCTATGGCCAAATGCACAGATTCTCATTCACTGGTCATTCAGGATAGCACTAAAAGCCACATAGCGTAGTGACTTGAGTGTTGGACTAGGACTTTAGGAGACCAGGATTTGAATCCCTGTGTGGCCATGGAAATCCACTGGGCAAGTCATGCACTTTCAGCCTAAGAGAAAGGAAATATCAAACCCCCTTTCTGAATAAATTTTGCCAAGAAAACTCTACAATAGGGTTGCTCTATGTTGGAGTCTACTTGAAGGCACATGATGACAACAACAACAACAACAACAGGGACAGCAGTAAGTTTCTTCCCACAGGTGGGCAGGAAAATTCAAAGAACTTGCTTACACAGAAATTAAGTGTAACTGTGAATCTGTAATAAACGTTTACTTGTATTAAACCTTTGATGAAGGTTCTTCCCCTCCCCCCAGGTCCGCCAGGGCAGGGTAGGAAGAAGCAACTGTTTTTTTTAAGTCTCTTTAACATGCATCTTTAATGGCAAAACTAGATGTTATGGGGCAGCCATATACATTCAATCCCACCTGCCTCATTCATATATGCAGTGAGAGATGTGAGTCCTTTTTTAATATCACGTGCAGGGAAGAGGTACTGAATTCTCCCCTCTACTCTATTCAGGGACTCATTGCCTCAGCTCTTTTCTCCCCTGGTCTGATGCCAATGCTGGGCATTGAGTCATCCTAAGAGAAAAGTGCTTGAAGGAATAGGTTGCAAAGATGCAAGGCAGGAGAGGTATGGTGGTAGTCAACTTCCCTTGCCCATCTCCCTAGGTCCTCTTTGTCTTTGAATAAAATCTAATTTCGCTCCCCTTGTTTCATATGTGGAGGGGTGGAGACACGTGATAAACAAATGCATGTCGCTATTTGCCCATTTCACACCCAGGTTGACCCTTTTGTTTAATCTGTTTATGGGTTGTAAAATTTTATGCTTTAAAAGAAAGAGGACAATAACCTTTGTTAAACTATCCAGCAGCACCGGCAAACAATATACTGTTGTCTGTTCTCTCTTGTCGTGTTCCCCTTAAAGGATATTGTTCCTGAGCTAAAGGTTATTGAGCACAGTTTGTTTCCTCATTGATTGAAATTTTACCCCTAGTATTTTATGATCTGCATTTCTATTTTGATTGATCAGACTTAAGTCTGTTTGGATAGAAAAAGGGCGAAGTGTACATTTGGTCATGAACAACTGTAGCTTAATAGTAGATGATTGTGTGTAAAAGGCCATTGCCTTTCCTACTGAAGAATCAGCTGATGGCACGTTAGAATTTAGTTGTGGATGTGTCCAACAATAGGAACTGCGGATCTGTGTATGATTTTTGGTTATAAATTTCAATTAATTGTTTTAAAGCTGGGATGGGCAAAGCATGGCCTTTCAGATGTTGTCCAGCTGCAACTCTCACCATTCTTCATCATTGGTTATACTGACTAGGAGAGATGGCAGTTGTAGTGAAACATTATCTGGAGGGTCATACTTTGTCCATCTTTATTGTAAAGAATCTATCATAGTATTTACACTCTACACACTCATACTATGATCCAGAACAAACTTTTAAATAAGTATTTCTCAGCTGCTTGAGCCTCGTCTACTCCCAGTCATCTGGGGATGGGGAAAAGCCATAAACTATGTGTCCCAACAAGCTATAGATACCTAATTGCCTCTTCAGTTCATATTTACATCTTGCAGCTAAAGAAAGACACAATGACCAATTTTTTTTTCTGATTTTTGAATTTTCTGTTCCTTTCCCATTTTCTGATTATCTAATTATGATCATGCCTTGGGGGGAGACAATTGTAAGTGCATACTACTTTTGGGTTATTTTTGTAACATTTTAGAAGTCTAGTAAAGAATATTAGCTAACTGCATTTTAGTTTTACTTATGGACCACACAGCTACTTTGCTTTTTATTTCTATTGGTGTATGCATGTATATTCAAATATTCTTTGTTTGAAAATATACAGTGTGGTCTGAGAGTGAGGGGAGAATAGCTGACACTGCCCAGCACAAACTCATGCCAATGGTAGCAGACGTGCAAAGTAAGAAAAGCAGGAATTGTGTAGGAGATATAATATACCTACTACCCAAGAATGCATGGCAAATGTGGTGTTCCACTGCCAGCAGTAATTTTTGCCCAGACAACTTCATAGCAACCAAATAGTGGAAGGACACCTTAGCTTTTAAACTACATGAATGTTAGTCGTGTGTATAAACAAGCATACTTAACAAGGATGTTTTTATTTTGAAGATAAGACAGCTGTAGGATCTCAGTATGATCCCTATTCTCCATTATGGTTTTTGCCAAAGTTTGCCTTTTTTCCTCAAATCTTAAAGCCCCTTCCTAGTGCAGCAGTGAACAGGAACAAATGTTCTTCACGAATAAATAGCAGCAACACAAAACTGGTGCATTGTCCTCATCCAGAGCAAATTCTAGAACAGGCATCACAGCTGTTTTCCCCCAAAATAAAATTGATTAGGTAACTCTTAGCACCATGTGACTGATATTGCCACAGCTCTGGAAAATTAGCAGAAAGTCCAAGAAATCACTATCATGATCAGCTGGCAGTATGAAGGAAGGTATCAGAGAAAAGAAGGCTTTCAACAGAAAAAAAGAACAATATAGAACACAGTGTTGCACAAAGAGTATGATAGAAAGGTGACAAAGAGTGGGGGAAAGTATTTTGAGGAATACAGCACTGAAAACATTAAAATCAGTAATGATCAAATTCCTTAAATCATCTGAAGGAGAAAGACAGCTAAGGAGGTGGTTGAACTGTTGAGTGTTAAAAGAAGAGAAGATTGCAGAGACACTGAATATTTTTATTTATTTATTTATTTTGCATCTGTCTTCACTGTAGAAGTGTAGGACAGATGGTGGTGCCTGAATATTCAGAAAGCCAGTCTAAAAATGATGCATATACTGGTGAAGCTGTCACACTGAAAACAAACAAATCACAGGGCTTGAATGGTATCATCCAATAATTCTTAAAGAATTCAAAAGTGAAATTTATAATTTTCAAATAAAAATGTGCAATCTGCATCTAAGATTTGATTCTGTACCAGAGGGCAATAAAGTGCCCAATGTAAAACACATTTTAAAGGGGTTTCAGGGAGGATGCCAGAAATTACAAAGTCATTAGTTTAACATCTCTTCTGAATAAATTAATGAAAACATCATTAAAGGTAAAATTATCAAACACATAATAACAGAGGTCCTGATTTTATTGTGTCTTTTTCAAAGAAAATCCTGTCTCATTAACCTTCTAGAGTTTTTTCAGAGTGTCAGTAAATAAAGGGATGGAAGTGATCCATTGTTTACTGGGACTTGCAGAAGGCTTTTTACAAAGTTCTTCACCAAATACTCCTGAGAAAATTAGCACATGTGGGGTAAAAGGAGTGAATAGAAGGCAAAGAAGGAATAAACAGTTATTGCAATGGATTGATATAAAAAAGGGTCCTCCAAGGTACAGTCTGTATTGAGGACATGTATTTTATAAATGGTTCATGAATTATCTTCATGCAAACCGATATATAAGAAGACAAGTGCAGAAAACTGATACATATTTCTCTTTTGTTAAGTCCTTCAGTACTTCAGCTTGGAAGCCTTGATGATCCTGTATGGGGCTATAGCTGCTATCACCTGGTGCCCTGAAGTACTAGGTGCAGAATGGAGTAATAACTGGCTATACATGCTTTTGAAAACTCGTATTTCCTTTTTTTTTAAAAGCAGATTTTAAATGTGACTTGCACAAAAGCCTCTAAACCTACCTCTCTGAATTTGGTGGGGTTTATGTGCTCTGAAATAATACTATATGCAGTGTTTATCTACTTAAGGTGGGGGGAAAGCGGGGTATGGCCCTTCTGGTTTCTTAATGGAACTCAATGGCAAGCATGAGGACTTGGATTTCCAAATTTCATTTTAGGAATTCAGAACAGGTCAGATGAAGTCTGAATTAGTCTAGACACAATGGAAGTAGGATGTAAATCATTGAATCAAGTCCTGAGTCAGGCTTGTACAGTTCTAGTTACAATGTCCATGGCTTTTATAGCTTAGAAAAAAAGTGGGGAAAGAGTGACATAGTAAAGGTTGATAAAAGTATGCATGATGTACTGAAAGAGATTAGGAATACATCTCCCTCCCTCCCTGGAGCTCATGATGGAATTTCTCACACTGTGAAAATGATGGAATTCACTTCTACAAAATATAGTGATGGTCAATACCCTGTAAATCTTTGAAAGGGTGTTTGGACTAATTAGTGGAGGGTACTCTCAATGGCTACTTGTCAGGATGACTACATAACTCATTCAGTATCAGATACAGAATCTGTATACTAGTTGTTAGGGAAGGTGAGCAGGAATATGCAGCTGGACTCATGCTCTGCTGAGAGGCTTCCCATTGGCATACTTCTCATAAGTACGCGATTGGCCATTGTGTGAACAGAACCTGCACCAGACAGTATGCCTCTCCCTGTGTTCCTGTGTAGTCTGAATGGCATGTGATGGATAGAAACATTCCAGAATTGTGATGGAAAGTTAAAAAGAGTACCTCTTTGAGGTATGAGAACAGCTCTCAGATAGCAGCTATCTCAAGATCTAAGACAATACTGCTATGTCAAGATGTTAAAAAAATGTTAAGGTAATAATGTAATAATTCAACAATAGCTGACCCTAAAGATCACTCCTCTGTGGCCAGTTATAGAGACAGATTTTACAAGTTCAGCCCTGATTATGTCTGACAACAGCAAGGTGGTTATCTTAGCCAGGTGAAATGATTAAACATTATCAATACAAAGGTGTGGAACACCTTGGACATTTGTGTAGTCATCTTGGAAGAACAATTGTATGATCAGCTATTCAGAAAAGCACCTAAGTACACTAGGTGCCAATCAACATCACTCTAGGAAGAAGCAGTTACCTGACATCTTCCAGAAGTATGGGTAGCTAGAACAGAGATTATAGGAATGCCAAAACCTGTCTATGTGTTTTTTTAAAATAGTGTTAAGCTCTTTTCAATAGCCAGTCAGTTGTTTTCCATTTTTCCGTGGAGTGTAAACAGTGCCTAGGGGATAGTAAAAAGGATTGTAGAAAACAAGCAGATAGCTCCTAACCCTAACAGTCGAAAGACATTGAATAGCTGTTCCACTTTTTAATGTGAGAGGGAAAAAATGAAAGAAGTGATGAGGAAAAAAAATAGAATGGCTACAAATGGAATATTTCATTGTCTGGGCCCACTTAGTATTCCAGAGATGAGGAGGGAGTGTGTGTGTATGTGTGTGCTTTCATGTTGACATGAATTTTCTTACGGCTGTCTTTGCTGAGGCATACTCAGAGGTGGTTTGCTGCGGCCTTGCACAGAAATATAGCCTACAATTCCTTGACGGTCTTATGTCCAAGTATTAATTGCCCAATAAAAGCTTAATTTGGTGAGCCATTAGAGCTCTCTGGCTCAGAAGTCTGAGACCGTTTCCTCCCTACACTGTTATAAAGTTATTATTCCACTTTCAACATCCTGTAAAATGCTAGGGTTTGCAGTTTAGGAGGGGGCATTTAGAATTATCAACCAGACTGCTCTTGGGCCTCAGGAAACAACAAACCCCAGAATTCCACAGCAAGTTGAAAGTGGAATAATAGCACTGTAACAATGTAGTGTGGAAATGGCCTAAATACCCATCCCCAAATTACATATTCCAGGATTCCACAGATGTAGCCATTGCAGTTGAAATGGAATCACAGAACTGTAACTTCATAGTGTGAAAGATCCCCAGGAAGTATCTCTGGAAAAGCATAATTTGATTTAAAGTTTCCTTTTGAGGACTTATCTGTCTCTTTAGACTTGAAATTCTTTTGAGGCCTTCTCTTTTGGAGAGCTTCTGCAGAGAATAGGTGCTTTTTCATTCAGTTTTCATAGTGTGCTGCCCCCCAAACAGCTAAGAAGACACCCCAAACCAGAGTCCCCTCTTATGTTCCCTCCCACTTTGCATAATCAGCAATTCATAGAATCATAGAATCATAGAAATGTAGAGTTGGAAGAGACCACATGGGCCATCCAGTCCAACCCCCTGCCATGCAGGAACACCCTCAAAGCACTCCCAACAGATGGCCATCCAGCCTCTGCTTAAAAACCTCCAAAGAAGGAGACTCCACTACACTCTGAGGCAGCATATTCCACTGCAGGACAGACCTGACCGTCAGGAAGTTCTTCCTGAGGTTCAGGTGGAATCTCCTTTCCTGCAGCTTGAATCCATTGCTCCTTGTCCTGGTCTCTGGAGCAGCAGTAAACAAGCCCTCTCCCTCCTCTATATGGCATCCCTTCAGATATTTAAACATGGCTGTCATGTCCCCTCTTAACCTTCTCTTCTGCAGACTAAACATACCCAGCTCTCTAAGTCTATCCTCATAGGGCATGGCTTCCAGGACCCTCACCATTTTGGTCACCCTCCTCTGGACTTGCTCCAGCTTGACCATGTCCTTCTTGAATTGGGGCGCCCAGAACTGGACACAGTATTCAAGATGAGGTCTAACCAAAGCAGAGTAGAGTGGTACCAGTACCTCCCTCGATCTAGACACCATACTCCTATTGATGCAGCCGAGAATTGCATTGGCTTTCTTGGCTGCCGCATCACACTGCTGACTCATGTTCAGCTTGTGATCTATTAAGACTCCTAGATCCCTTTTGCACGTACTGCTATTCAGCCACATGTTCCGCATCCTATATTTCTGTATTCCATTTTTTCTACCTAAGTGTAGGACCTTACACTTCTCTCTGTTGAATTTCATTTTGTTAGCTGTGGCCCAGCTCTCCAATCTGTCCAGGTCATTTTGAAATTTGATCCTGTCCTCTGGCGTATTTGCAACCCCCCCCCCCCAAAATTTGGTGTCATTGCTTATTCTAGGCTCACAGCCTTGTTGTGGCCAACAGAGACAGAAAAATCAGGCAAATGAAAGTCCTCATTACTTTAGTGGGGCTTTTCTTGCATATGGAAATAAAATTATATGACAAATTTCACCTCTTTGATTTCTGTATGCCCAAGAAAACTGAAAGAAAAGTGAACCATCTTTTCTTTCATAGAGATAAGGTTTCATTCAAAAGATTGTAACCTGAGGAAATGCATGATCCTTTGCAAGAATAAACAACTATTATATCCACACCTTTACCAGAATATTTAAAAAAACAACAACAACACTGAAGACTCGAAATATGGAAGCCACTAGGGGTGGAGGGAAAAGGAAAATAACTCCAGAAGTATCTGGTTGGCCTGCTTGCTCCCCAGCAGCTCTCAACAGAGCAAGTTGACAGTTCTCAGTGGAACAGTATATTCCAAGAACTCCAAGAACCCTGTCATAATAAAGCAATCACAGCAATCTATGTACAGTATTGTCAGGAGAAATTATCTCTCAGAAGTCAACATTTAGCCATCATTGCCCTTCTACAAACTCTTTGTCCTTTACTACACGAAAGGTGAACTGCGCTACTGTCTTCTTCAAATTGTTTTATTATGTAGCAATGTTTGGATATTCTCGATTAGCAGTGGGAAGTGCAAAGGAATGAATCTGTTCTTCCACTGATCTCAGGGGCAAACCCCAGAATTCCACAGGAATATAAACTGCCATAGCTTTACCTAATGGAATTCTAAGATTTGAAGTTTTATGAGAGATTCCCTCACAAACAGTTCCAGTGCTATAGTACAGGGCAGGACTGGAGAAGTTTAAAATCATCCACCAAACTACAAATTCCAGAATGGAATGATGGAACCATGGCCTTTAAATGATATCAAAGTGCTTTAATTGTGGAGTGTGGATGTACTCTTTGCCAGCATAGTAATGATGAGGAATGCTGGAAGCTGCAGTTCAACAACATCTGGAGGGCTGTATGATTACCCCTGATAAGCTAAGCATCTCATCAGTTGTTGATTCTTCTACCTTTGTGAAATTCAAATGGTTAAATTGTACAAGTAGTTGCTGCAGCCACCTTGTAAAACCTGCCTAGAAAGTCCTGCATGTAACTGACCCTGTTGCAAGACTTATTCACATGTGCCAGTTCCCTTTGAATATCAGCTAATTTTCTCCATGTCACCTCTGCAGTTTTTATTTTTCATCATACCTGAATATTCTGTGCTCCCCCTGCGAGTTCAGGGAAGGGAACACAAAAGGTGTTGACACATTATATTTAGCAAAGGCACCATTTGCCTGTATGAGTTTTATACACATAATGTTAGCTTTATGTATATTGTATCCAGATTGCTCATCTGTAACCTGGTATAGTTATTAATCTTTAATGGCATTGGTGAGAGCTCCTGTACTTTTAACAGCTGTGTAGAAAAGGGAGTTTCAGAAGGTGTTGCTTGTTATCTGACCCTAAATTGGATATTCATGTGATAATTTGGAGGCTTCTGGTCTAGCCCTCATGCTTAAAAAAACAGTTATTCATATGTGTACTGCTGCTACTCTATTCAGAGATAATCTCTAGCATGTTCAGTGGGTCTAGCAGAGGATTGTCCTAGGTAGAAAAGTTAACAGTTTTGCCTCAATAATCATAAATCTAACTAGTTCAACTGTGCGGAATTTTCCCCTCCACATCAAAAACATTGTTGTGACATTTTGGAGAGACAAATATGCTAATACAAGTCAAAAATATTGGAAGGAGGGAAAGAGGAAGAAAGGAATAGAAATAATTTGAAAATATAAATCTCAAAACAGCAGCAACAAGAAAAATAGGATAGGATGGAGTCTAATAAATCAGATACCCCGTTAGAGGTTCAGACCTATCTCTTGCTAAGCATCTCTGGGCTAGAAGCCACCTCTAGGCCTGATCCTGCTGCTTTCTGGGCTTTGATTTGTGGCTAAATGAAAACTGCATTCAGGACATCCAGCTGTGTTCGCTAATTGCTGCATTTGATTTACACATTTTCTCCTGTGCTCTCCTCTGTCACTTTCTTCTTTCAGACTTCAACTCTTTCACAGAATTTTATTTCTCACGTAAAATATCTGTTTCCTGTGTCAGTTCCTCAGGAAGAAATAGAGTTCAGGGACCCTGGAATGGGGGCAGGGGGGACATGAACCCCCCCAACAAAATCTGAGAGATTGAGTTCCGCTGTGAAAGGATTAGGCACAACCGGACCATCAGTGCTATTTTATCAGTGAGCCTCTTGAGGAAGTATTAATCAGAAGTATACTAAATAATTTAGCACAAAAAAAACCCAAAAATGTTTTAAGACACCTACTGTAGTTAAGCCTCCCAGAAGTTAAAGCTACATACAGTCTATCCTGGTCCTGCTTATTTTGGAGTAAGCTGCACTGAGTACTTGGAGGGGATTTCTAGATAGACGATGTGCTTATAAGCATTTTCACAGCCATGGGTGAATGCATGATAATGGAGTGGGAAAAGCAATTTGACCTTTCCGGACTGTGCCCTCTGGCACTATGATAGCTGTTGTGATGGCCAGAGTGAAGATTCCAGATACAGCAGAAGGATCTATCCTGAGCACAGTGGCCCTAAGAAATATTTATACTCTTTAGAGTTTTTTCACAGAGCCAAGAGTGGGCTGACTTCTTGGAGCATGAGAACAAGGGGGAATAGTCTGTAGCAGACTCTTTTCTTCCACATGATGGAGGAAGATATGAAGAACTAAGATCTACTACAGGATTGTGACTTGGAGCTACCTTTGATTGAGCACCATCTGTGGAATATGTTCTTTTTTTCCTGTAATTTTTGTTTGGATTTTGGATATGCTCTAGAGCTACTTTTTCTCAGCCTTGGGGCACTGGTAACTTGGGTGATTTTGTCGTGCATGATGCAATAGAACAAGACCACATTTGGAAATTAATATGCTATGTATAACCCTTAGTCTCTTTCAGATTTATAAATTACTTTGTTTTGTAGTCACCAGTCAATCAACACAGAAGCAGCCTAAAAAGAGATAATTTTCTAGTCACACCAGTACAAGATTGCCAAAGGGATTGCAAGGTAAATTTGAATGGTATAGTGACTTTATAGTATGAAGGAACCCAAATATAAGGGTGCGTTTTTCCTTTGCAGGTCTACTTACAGATTAGTCTCTGTTTTGCTTTAGTTAGGATCTGTGTGATTTTTCCAAGAGAGGAGAGAGAAATTCATCTTTTGCTGATAGGAGGAGTCTAATCTAGTCTATAATGATGAATCAGAGGAGGTTCATGCTTTCCCCAAAGCTGTGTTTCTGCATAAACCCACCAGCAGGACATGAGAACATCTGGATCTTCCTTCTTACATTCCCCAGCAACTGATATGGGACAACATACTGGCTCTGATGTCATAGGTGATAATTAACCAACCCAGTAATAACTGATGATATCCTAGTCATAACTGATAACCTCCTTGAATTTATCCATTCCCCTTTTAAAACTGTCCAAGTTTGCAACCATCAGTACTTCTTGTGGCAGTGAATTCTAGAGTTTAACTGTGGACTATAGCAATACATACTTCCTTTTATCTGACCCAAATCTTGCACCATTCAGTTTCAATAGATGATGGGGTTTTAGTATCGTGAGGGACAAATAATTTGGGCTCTCTGTATCTTGTCTCATGTTACTTATCTTTTTCCCAAATTAAAAAGTCTCAGACATTGCCACTTGCCTTCATATGTATCACTCACTTTGTCATTTTGCACTTTTTGCACCTTTCCCATGTTTACAATTACCTTTTTAAGTGCAGTGATCAGGACACTGAGAAATATTCCAAGTGTGGTTGCATAATAGATTTCTATAAGGACAATATTACAGTGGTAGTTTTACTTCTGATTCCTTTCCCAGTGATGTCCATAAAAAAAGTAGCTGCACACCCAGGAGAGCCAGAGTGGTGTTTGAGCACTGGCCTCCCTCTATATCTTGCCTTGGAACAATCTGTACACCTCAAGCTTGTTGATACACATTAGAGCTGGGCAAAGTACTGCCCTCCTACTGCATATGGATCCCCTCAAGTGTTTTTTGTGGCCCTCCACCACTCCAGATTCCCCAGATTGCCTTTTTCCAGCCCCCAAAAGGGAACTGCTTCATCTGGAGGTCTTGAGGAGTGATAGCTCACCTTTTAAATAGGTTCAAGGCCCCCCCTGTGTTGTTTAGCATTAAAAATTACTGTTTATATGCATAAAAAAGCAGAAGTTGACTTCTGGTAACTTTTGAATTGTTGTTTTGTTTTGTTTTGTTTTTGGAAGTCCATGCTCTGTAGATCTGGGGGCAGAAAACTGAGTCCTGGACCTGCTGCAGTTGCCCACTCCTGATACATACATTTTTATTTTCTTTTGTGAGACCTCTACAATCTGTACATGCTTACATATTGCCACAGGTTTTGCATTTAAACTGGCATGCTGGAGGGGAGGATATCTAGGGAGTATACAGCCATTTATGCATTCACTTAGTAGAAAAATCTTACATATTTTCCTTTTGCTTGATATATTAATTTAATGCCATCTATTTTGGAATATTTATTATTTTGTCATTGCATTCATGATAGCTACATTGCTAACTGCTCCATTTATCATTATCATTGACAATATTTGCACTGAATTGTATATTTTTACTGTTTTCTAAAAATGCATGCACAAATAAACAAAATTCATAAGAACCTGCCTGCCAGTCTTGAGCCTTCCTGCCCCTCACCCCCCAAATACTTCTAGGGCCTTGGGAAGGGTTGTCCTCCATGCAAGCTGTTGGGGGCTAAACTTACTGCTGATATAATATGAACACGAGTTCATCAATTCACACATATGTATTCATTGGACTAACACTCTCCGTGAAATCCTAAATATGCAAAGTGATAGCACAGGAATAGCTACTTTAAATAGGTTTCAGTCTCTCCTGAGCCACATGAACTGCACAAGGCTAGTAAAAGAATTTCCCATCTAATGGCAGCGCCTCTATCTATAATATTTGAGAATTCCTGGAAAATAGGTTAAGTTTCTATAGGCTGGTTGTGAATAAAGTTTGTCCCCATCTTCAGAAAGGGGGGAAAGGGCTTGGATAACTTTCAGTCCATCAACTTATGCTAGTACCAGGAAAGGTTCTAGGACAGATAAACAAACAGTGTGCAAAGGGATCTTGTAGCACCCAGCCAGCACCATGCTGCATTCCAGTAGCTCACTTCACCATTCATATGGCTATGCACTCACCTTGGCTTTAGGCAATATCTTTCCTCTAATTTTTGTCCACCAAGGATAATCATCACCATACCCACAAGCTTTGCATTTATATTGGTATTCACACAAACAACCTGCTCTTTCATAGGTATAAATAAGTATCTGTCCCTAGGCACTTCACTCCATGCATGTGGTAAAGTAGACTGAGTATGAGAGCTTGTGCTACCAACTTCTTTCTCTCAGTCTCAAAGGTACTACAAAATGCTTTTTGTCTTCTGAGCTTTTATAAAGGTCTTTGTAATCAGCTTATTAACTCATAGATTTTTCTGTATCCAGGTAAAAAATCAAAATATTATGTCTTCTTCTTTCTTTCCGAAGTAAGAGTTTGTTATGGAAACTGTAACCAATTTTTTGCTGAGAACTATGAAGGTTAAAGACTTAGTTCACTGAAACAAATTGACTTTTACTATATTGAAATATATTATATCTTTTTGGATTTTATTGTTTTACTTTTTTTTATCTGTGTCATTTAAATTTGTATGAGTTCCATTGTAAAGCCTGTTAACTGGATTAATACATTTTATTAATTCCCAATATGGTAGCACAAGGATTAAGAAATTAAGTCTTCATAATATTTCAGACTTGCTAGAATACACTAGGAGGCAACGTTTCCTATAGGCAAATGAACTTGGCTGCCAAATGTGCTGCCATTCACCCTCTTCCTTCTTTGTCTCTGGAGAATTAATTACAACAACGTTTCACTTCCTAACACAGAGGCATTACAAAGACTTCCAAATAGGAAAGCCATAGCAATATTTATTTCCCTTCATTTAATATTTAGGAAGTTTCAGGTTTTATGGGAAGGAAAAGCGGTTCAACTGCTGCCTGTGTTAGCTTGCCAAGATCAGTTTGCTAAAAATGTTATCATCACTTTGCAATGTGAAAGCAACCAATTTTGTGTGTGTGCGTATGTGTGTGTGTGTAAGAAAGAAAGAGAGAGAGAGAGAGAGAGAGAGAGAGAGAGGAGACTTCCAATGATTTTTAATTTTTTTTGATGTAACAAGTTATTTTTGGTATATTAAAATAAATACTATTCCTGAAATTAAAAACAAAAACTGCTAATAGTTCTGAGGAGCAGGAACCTGGGAGATTTCTCCTGAGCTTGAATCCTCAAAGAATATTGCATGTGTTCAACTGCACAGTGACTTAATGCTTTGAATTGTGCAAGTCAGTAGGCACATATTGTCCAACAGTCCCAGTTTGGCAGGAACAGTCCTGATTAATTCTAAGTCATCCGACTTTCTGTGCAGTTTTCAAAATGTCCCAGTTTTTCTTTCTGTGTCCCCTGCTTACTTCAATTGCTGGAAACTGAGTTCAAAATACAAAAGTAGTTTGTACACAAATAACTCAGTGGCGAGGAGGGGAGGGGAGGAGGCCAAAAATCTTGCCCATCCCAGTAGGCTCAAGCAAAAGCAAACTGCTGCAGTCTCTCTTGTGTGTTCTTCTGCATTAATAAGATTTGCAATCTTGTTCACACTCTGAGGTTTCTTGGCCACAAAAGTCCCAGTTTTCATTTGTGAATGTAAATATGCACCCTAACATTCTGGAGTTTAAAAGGCTCTTTATCTGCCCCAAAACACAAAGTGAGGGTCCAACCATGTGATTCTTACTGACTTGCCTAGGTATGCTGCAGAGTACAGCTTTTTTCCACATCTGAATCCCATCCTATAGAGTGGCATCTCATAATGGATGTCTCTCAGTTGTTGGTCTGCTTCTGTTTTGATGTGACAAGTGTTCTTGGGAGGTGCCAGTTTCAGGCTGAAGGAGGCCATTGTGCAAGATATACTCACTCGACCTACCAACACCACTGGCTCCAGACTGCCTCACACAGGTGTAGTCTTCCCCGGCCCTGGCAGGTCTCAAATTACAGTGGCAGCAAGGATCACTCTTTCCCTTCCTTCTTGTTCTCCCTCCCTGCCTCTGTCTACCCCATCCCTATTTGAAACTATGTTGGGCACAGTATCAGTTGTGCCCATCATTTTCACTGGCCCAAGGTGTTTGGATGTTCTGCAGCATGCCTATGGTGAAAAGTCATTATAAAAGAAAAGAAAAGAATGTCACTACCATTCATTGTTGCTACCACCTGGTAAAGTACAGGAAAACAGGAGAGGAAAACAACCAGGGAGTGGAAAGGAATGAATATTCCCATATACATATACACATACATATACTGCATTTCAATCTCATTTTCTCATAGGAAAAACAAGGCATAGGAGCATGCAGTGTTAGAGTGATGCAGAACCCTTTCCTTTATTCTTGTTATGTCCTCTAAAAGCATCCACAAGTGAACTCTTTCAGGGCTGCAATCCTAAACCTATCTGCCAAAGACTGACAAAGATATTAGAGTTTTCAGTAATGTCAGCCATTACATTAACAGCTTACTTTGCAGAACTTTTTTGGTATTTGTCATTAATACAATAAAGCAGTAAGGAGAGAATTGCTCTTAATTTCTGCTGTATTCATGGGATTTTCCGCTCTACAATGCAAGGGAAGTCAGCTGCAGGAAACCTGAGACTTTTAAAGAGAAACAATAGAATGACATTCCTTTGGCTCTTGTACATTTATGTTTGTAAGGATACAAATGATTCATATATGTTACTTCTAATTACTGATTGAGAAAAAACATGTCATGTCATCTTCAAAAGAATTTTTTAAAACGATGTTATATATTTATGACCTCCTATAAAGATTATTCTTTCTAGAAGCAAAGCACACACTATGCTGCCGGTGAGAGAGTTTAGCACAACTTCTAAAGAGGTTTTCACCTGAAGAAACAATGAAGAGAAACTGGTAAAATAAGCACAGATATAGATAAGGTTTCCAGATAGGGAGGGCCAGCTGGCAAAGGGAATCAGTGGGTGGGCAGGCTGCCTCTGCTTACCCCTGGACCTGGGAGTTCCCAGAGCAGGTGTGCTAATGGCAGCTTTACTCTGTGCCCATCCCTTCTGAAACAGGCTGCACAAAGAGTAGGAAAGGAGTTAAGAATGCGTGTAGTAATGTACAAGTGCTCTCTGTGGGAAGGGATTGTAATTCAGTGGTAAAGAGCCCATGCTTTGCACGCAGAAGGTTTCAGGTTCAATCTCTGGCATCACCAGATTAGAGGAGAAAGCCTGTGATGTGTATCACCCTATCCCTCGAGCCCTGGAGAACTGCTGTCTATCAGAGTAAACAATAATGTACTAGATGGGCAAGTAGATGAGCCTTTAGATAGCAGCTTTCTATGTTCCCAGCCACTGCCCTCAGGCAGCAGCATTTTCTGTGAGCTGAGAGTGGCTAGATGTAAAACTTTATTTTTATGACTGAAGGAGTGTAGTCTAAACAATGGTCTTGCATAGTTTGCCTTGTCATGAGAATACATGTTTTCTGTGTACAAATCCAGGTGTGAGAGAGAGAGACACACACAACAGGCACTTTGGGTCCATTGTTGCAAGAAAGGTAGCATATAAATTAAGCAAATAAACATAAATAAATACATTGTGGGGGTCAGACACCTTGTGGATTTTTTCTCTCAGATCCCAAAATGTATAATTAACATTAAACTTCTAATATTAAATGTTATAATATATTTTGCTTTCCAACAAAGCAGTCAGTCCTTCCTTGTATCCAAGAATAAGCAAAACTGCAATTCCTGTACCACAGAGCAGATGATTCCACTTCAGTGACTCCATTGTAGCCCCAGCAGATCATAGTAGTCTCTCTCTGAAAGAAAGCAGTGGCTGCTGGGGGATGTTCCATCAGCTAAAACTTGGCCCCATGAATTTGAACAGGCGGCAGCATCTATGAAAGTGAGCATAAGAGTCTGCTGCCAACCTTCAGAACCCACAGGTGCAATCCTCCCATTTCCCTTCTTCAGCACAGGACAGAAGGAGCTGGTCCTAAGCTAATCCAGCAGCCAGTTAGAGGGACTGCCATGGGTCATGCTGGGCTTGTTCCTGTGGCCTTGGAGCATTTCCATATCTTAAGAGCTCAGGCTCTTCAGAAACTCCAAATAGGACACTCTGCTTCTGTGTGTGTCCACACGCATGCGCACATCTGCATGTGCATGTGCACACACACACACACACACACACACACACTAACTGCATTCCAACTCCTGCCACTGAATTGTGCCCTGAAGGCAGGCAGGCTGCATCTCTTGAAGCTTTCAAAGGTTTTCATGTTAATTTCTTTATTATGTGGGTGGATCCTTGATGAAATGGTGAGATTTGTCTTTGGAATGTGTGTGGGAAACCCTCCCGCCCCAACCTGCTCTGTAAGAACAAGCTAGTATGTACAAATGCCAACAAAATGCAGTAATATAGAATAGTTTTGCCATATAGCTGATGCAAATTTTCACCTTGGCTAGATAGACTGCAGTCCTAACTTCCTTCAGATGGCCATCTGAGAGACTTAGGATGGGGTGTAATACCTATCCACTGACAGACAGAACTTCACTCCTCTGGAGACATGCCAATCTGAGTGCCATCTTTTTGTAATCAGCCAGAAATAGCCACAGATCTACCACAACTGGTGTTTCTGACAGTTACAGCCCTTAAAACGGCACCTTTCAGGGTAGGTCAGAAACAGCCTAGGATCTGTTAGATCCTTTTTTCTTCCAAAAAATCCCAAAATATTAGGCCCTTTACCTATTCCAGCCTGAATCTGATGAAAAGGATTTTTTTTTTAAACAAAGGAGAATTGTGGTGGCAGAGTAAGTCCCTATCCTCCACTGTCTGCCTTGACTGGCATGAGCCAGCAGGACTTTGGAAGTGGTAGATGATCCACCATTATACTGCACACACACACACACACACACACACACACACACACGATTAATTATTTACCGAGAATGTTTTACACTTCTCTTCTAAATTTCTAGGAGACATGGACTGCTGTCCTATAGACATATACCCAAAGGTCAGTCATATTTGGCATCCAAACGTATGCTAAAAAAATTTCAAAGTGGGATGGAAATAAAACTTTGGTCAGCAATAAATAATAGTAAAAAAATCATTAATAAAACAGGAGGCACAATTTATAACACTTCTAGAAAGGTCAAACCATCTCTCAGTATTCATTGACTTGTTGTCATCAGTGTGCTTTACAGATAAGGATCAGCAAGACACAAAAGGGTGGCACTGACCATCTAAAATTTATCTCTGATGTTAGGAAAGGAAAGGAAGGCAAAGGTGGGACAGGATGGATGTGTGCAAATGCAACTGTATGTAGTAAAGGCTTCCTTTTAACTGGAGAGGAAGACAAAGGACCTTTAGAAGTTTCACATTAACATGGCTGGTGCTCCTGTCAGAATCTTTATTTCTTTCTGGTATGGTGAAATGAAATGCAAAGAATTCAGAAAAGTCATTGCTTAGTTTACAACTTTCAAAACTCACCACCACACCGTACCACACTCTTACCCCACTCCAGTCAGCATGCTTAATGTCTGCACTAGCTGGGACATTCTGGAAACTGTAGCCCAAATATTAACTTTTCCAAGCTCTGAAAATGGACTGTTGGTAAGATTGTCCCCAAGTATGCTCTTCAACATTGTTGAGCCCATGCAGCTGAGGAATGATTTGCTATGAAACAGAAAGGAAAATTAAACTTCAGATGGCCCTAGTCTCAACAAATATGACTAGACATCAGTCATGCTTACTTTGTGGCTCTGGCAACAACAAAATGGTTGTATTTCTCTACCACCACATTTCCAAGTGTGTCAACAAGAAAGAGAGACTCGTTGGTTGTGGCACCCTCAATTGTGGAAATAACCTTACCTGTACTCTACAACTGAAATTGTCGTACTTACCCTGTCACTATGTCAAATAGATCACACTCATTCCTTTGCATGTAAAATAATCCTGGCAGGTTGTGGAGAGTGTGGACCTGCGCACTGCAGAGACGAAAAAGTAAAGTAGTGAACAACTAGCAGTGGAAATAAGAAACTGAATTGCTGGAAACTGTGTTTGCTTACAAGAATAGACTTTCTTGCCTAATGGCCTCTTGTAAGTTTACTGCTGTTTGTTTTTCCCTTCAACAAATTCCTCATACATGCTTATTTGCTTGCCGTTTGGCTTTCCAAAGATCCCAGCATCATATCATGAAGCTCACAGAACATTACATTATTATTATTATTATTTTTAATTCTTTCATCTTAAGAATTTTTAGGCCATTAGTACAGTCAAAACAGCTTGAGTAATAACAACAACAACAATAACAAACTAAAGCAGGTCATGTATGTACTTTCAAGAGGTCTGTGGGATAAGCAACAGTTAAAATAACAGAGAAAAATGTTGACAATCCCAGACATTTGATTGATGTTTCCACCACTATGCACTGAAGAAACAATTCCTTTCGAATTTAAATTGAAACATTTGATTAGAAGAGCAGCTTGATTTTTTAGCATTACTTTGATTATAGTGGAAAACTATAAGAAACATCCAGCTTTAAATCGTCCCTCATAGATGCACATAGTTTTGCTGGATGATAGCCACAAAAGACCAAATTGGCCAGTAAGTTTCAGTTCTGGGGATTCTCAAGGATCCTTTCACATGCTGATCCATTAGCATGCCAAGGAGAAAGGGTTCAACCATCATCCTAACATGCTATTTTTCCTCATGTAGCAAGGTACATTTCCCCGGTCTAGTTTCAACCTGCAAGCTGAAGTGGAACAATTAAAGTCTAACTTTAACCATGCAAGAGGTATAAACTGCCTTGAATACAATGTTGCAATGTTAAAATAACTTCTCTGTAGTAATTTAGGCGGCCAGATTGATGCCAACACTAGTGTTGTTCTGGCACCAAATCAAAACATGGCTTTTCCTTAAAGTCTTCAAGTTCTCATTTATTTTGCCCAATTTTGTCCATTCAGCTTCTGTTCAGAGGACGGTGTTTCCACCTCTCTTCTGACAGATGGCTCTTAAGGCAGACTGGTGTGGCATTTATGTAGATTTCAAGTAAGACTATGTAAATATTACTGAATATAGATCAGTAAGCTGTCCTGAAATCTTCAGGTAGAGCAGGGCTTTCCAAACGGTGTGCTGTGACATGTTAGTGTGTCACCTGAAATGTGTAGGTATGTCACCTACAATCTTGGAAATGTATTTATTTATAAATCATATATTTTTTTAAAATATATGAAAACTTTTCATGAGATATGTTGTGTCCCCATACATTTCATTATTCCAATTTATATATATGTCTGTATCTCTTATAAAGGGTTAGTTTAACATCTGGTTTGCTAGTAAAACTGAATTACTGTGTCACAAAATGATGCATGTCTAAAAAGTGCATCACCAACATGAAAAGTTTGGAAAGCTCAGAGGTGGAAGGTGGGATAGATAGATAGATTTAAATAAATAAGTTAGTTTCATACTCCTCCTATGTCAGAGATTATATCCAGTCACAAAAGAATATAATATTATCATAGTAACATATTACAACATACAGATATCCCTTCTGCTTATTGTTTTTTGTCACTCCCATGTGCTTTGAAATTCACATTCCCAGAAGTGCAGACATTAGTTCATGTTCAGCTGTGGATTCCAACTTCTCCTTTGTAGTGACAGCAGCATTTATAAATAATAGCCTTTATGTACAAATGATATGATGAGGTAGCAGCATCACAGAGGGAATTCCCTGTAAAATCTTATTGCACAACAGCCCCATCCCAACATGGGGACATATTGAAGCTGGTTCACAGTGCATGCCATTGCACAACATTGTCCTGGCCCTACTCCTGTCACATCCCCAGCCACTGCGACTGCATGGTATACCATTACCGGAAAAAATCTGGTTACAGCCTCCCTTCAGGCAACGACTGCATCATTGGTGGCTATGCAAGAAAAGTGGAAGCGCAATCAATCACTTCCTTCCTCAGGCAGCGCAGGAAGAATCTGGCTGCACTGCGGAAGGAAGGAAGGAACATGTCTCGAACACTACCCATCCGCCAGCACCTGGCCGGGTGTAGAGGAGAGCATTCAGGTCCTGCTCCCATCCCAACAGTGGCACAGCCAGAATTGTGATGGAATATCGTGGGATCAAGAAATGGTGCGGAAAGGGCCTATGTTTCATGAACAAGAAAAGTCCCAAAGCTCAATAAGGTCATAGTTAGAAGCAAATAAAATGTCATAAAATAATGAACAAACTTTCAGATTCACCACAATTTTTTCTCAAGCTGAACATTAAAAATATACTGGGAGTTGAGAAAAGGCTTGAAAATCAAAAGCCTCAAATCCTGTGTTCATAACAAGTCTTGAAATAAGCGTAAGAGAAATTAAGTAAGTTTAATTTGACTTGGGATTGCTAGTGAAACCAGATTACAAAGTACATAAAAGGTTGGTAAAACAATGGAACAATGATTGCTTTATCCCATATGCACACAGAGCCCACCAGTTTTTTTCAAAAATATATATTCTAGCAGATATTTGGTTCTGTTTTGAGCACTATGTAGAATATACAGACTCTTTCTGAGAATGGGGAATTGAAATAAAAAGAAACATAAGTTTTAACATGAGAAAAGTCAGAAATATTTTAGCTCAACCTAAAGTGTAAAAAGAAGCCAAGATAGATGCTATTACCTATTAATTAGAGGGCATGTGACCTGTGCAAAACTAAGCCATTTCTAAGCAGTTATTTCTGAATATATCCTTGGTGCTATCACTATTAGGCAACAGTCAAAACGTATCAAATTTTCTTTTTAATTCTTTTTTAGCCCTCACGCTGTCCTGGGTTTTTCCATTTTCTTTGCTTCACCTGTGCTCCTTGTTCATCAAACCACACACACAAAGCCAGCAGCATTTGCGTTTTCAGTGTATTCTCTCCCATATAGCCTGAAAACCCTACAGTCATGTATTCAATAAAGGTTGTGGTTTAGCCAATTCATGTTCAGATCTTGTCTTTACTATTTAATATATATATATCTTTATTGCTCATATTTCCTTTCTATTTGAGGAGTGTTCGAGCAAGTTAGGACCCATAAGAAAAATCATTTCTACAATTTTTGATGAAGAGTTGGGATATAAATTGAATAAAGGAATGCTGAACGCAAAAATCACACACCAGCTGTGGTCTGTTGGGCAGTGTTTTGCATTGTTTTAATTTCCCCCATCTTTTTCACAGGCAGCCCACATAGCAAGTGCTGCAGTAGTCCAGCCTGGATGGCATAAGGCCACTGTAATTGTGGGCAGACAGACCTTCACAAGGAAAGACTGCAGTAGCTGAAGTTTTTAGACATAGCTACCACCTGGTGACCCAAGAACAATACTGAGCCAGTCCTAAACTGTAAATCCATATCTTAAATGGGAGAATAACACATATTCCCAGACTCGTCCTTTCTCTAACCAAATAGCACTTCTCTCCTTTCTGGAATAAGTTTTGGTTTGTTAACCCACATTTAATCCTAACTCAGAACCTCAACAACTCCCTCACAGGGCCTTTAGCATGCCATTCTCTGCTTCTGCTCTATGACAGCAATATAGGGGTAATGCATAGTTGTCTAATAAAAGATTATAAGAATTACTGAAGTAAAGGCCACAAGTGCTAAGAGTTTCTCTAGTCTGGTCAAGTTTCACGGACTCCAAACTCTCTCCTTGGTTAGTTTCTCTCAGGGCTACGCGCAATCTCGGCTCGAGATCAAAACTTACTGTCCTTTAGGTTTGACAATAATGCATCTTAGAATACATAAACAAGCCTCAGAGAATGGACATGGAAAGAGACAAGGGGCATCTTAGGGGAGCATACAGATCAGTTCTTTCTCTTCCCCCATCACATAATGATTCCACTCTCATAAAATGTTTGCTACAGAGATACATATATTTTTTCCTCAGGTCAGTTTTCAGCTGTTAGTCTGTTTCGGGGGGGGGGGAGGACACAGTCTATTGGCACCTTAAGACCAAGCAACTCAGATTCTCCAAGTGTCTCAATTAATCCTCTGTTGTCCCACTTTTTTTCAGCTGCTTTTAAAAATGTCCCAGTTTTTTTCTTCCCTTTTCACTTTCTCTCTTTGTCCCCTGCTTACTTTCATTGCTGCAAACTGAGTTCAGAGTGCAAATATGGTGTGCACTCAACTCACCAGAGGGGAAAGGAAAGGTAGGGTAAAATCTTGTCTTGCCCAGTAGGCTCAGGCAAAAGCAAACTGCTGCAGCCTCTCCTAGCTTGTGTGTTCTTTCTCATTAACTTTTTCCAACTTGACCATACTGTGATGTTGCTTGGGCCATTTCTGTGCTACACTGTTACAGTCCTATTATTCTACTTCAATATCCTATGGAATCCTGGAGTTTGCAATTTAGGGAGGGGCCTTTAGAATTCTCAGCCAGTAGCATGGAAATGGCCTTGGCCACACATGTCCTAGTTTCCATCTGTGAAATGTTGGATGGTATGCCAATGTAATTCAGCCTAAACTTTCTATAGAGACATCTAGATTGAAAGTTTATGCCAGCATAAATTTGTTAGAAGTGTCACTATACCCTCCACCATTTTTTCAACACTTGACCAGGGATTCAAGAGTGTGTTTTTTTTCCTCAGTCCACTCTGGCCAGTACTTCTCTTGCTGGGAATACAGATATATGCAATTCAGGTGTATTCACTATAGAGCAGAAGTTTCCAAACTTTTCATGTTGGTGACACACTTTTTTAGACATGCATCATTTCACAACACAGTAACTCAGTTTTACTAGCAAGCTGCAGTTTTACAAGCTGCAGGAAAGGAGATTCCACTTGAACCTCAGGAAGAACTTCCTGACAGTCAGAGCTGTCTGGCAGTGGGATATGCTGCCTGAGAGCGTGGTAGTCTCTTTCTTTGGAGGTTTTTAAGCACAGGCTGGATGGCCATCTGTTGAGAATGCTTTGATGGGTATTCCTGCATAGGAGGAGGTTGGACTCGATGGCCCCTGGGGTCTCTTCCAACTCTATGATTCTATGATTCAAACTGGAAGTTAAACTAACCCCTTATAGGAGATACAGACACATACAAAAATTGTAATAACAAAATGTATGGGGATACAAGATATCTCATGAAAACCTTTCCTATATTTTTAAAAATATGTGACTTATAAATAATAGCATACATTTCCAAGATTGTAGGCGACACACCTACACACTTCAGGCGACACACTAATATGTTGCGGTATACCATTTGGAAAGCCCTGCTGTAGAGGGACATATCCTTCCCATTGAGCCATCCAGTTCAGACAACTGTGAAATATTTTTGCAATCTGTTTGGATTTTCCTCCTTCTTTTTAACACATACACAATAAGTCTTCCTAGACTCTTTCTCTGTCTCACAGGAAGGAGTACGCAGTCAGGGAAGAGTGGGCTGTGCTGAAATTAAAATTTTGTATATGGACAATCCAAACTATGTGTTGTCTAAACAGCTGAATGTGGTAATCAGTATCAATTATGAAAATTTCTGTGATCAGTACTAAGTATGCAAAATATGCAACACGAAGAATGTGAAGCACTTTTCTTCGTATCATTTATTCTGCCTTTTAAAAATTCTTTGCATAGCTTATACTGATTTTGTTCATTGAGAATGATAAAACATATTTTGATTTGTGGAAATCCTTCGCAGTTGCCCTTTGAACTTCTGAGATTTCATCAGTTTTTAAAAATATGTCTTCAAAGGAGTAATAGCTAGACAATTGGGGGCAGAGAAACAAAACAAAAATGAAAGGTTCTTAGTAAATTTCAGAGGTAAACATGAAAAATTCTACATGTGTACAGAATTTTAGAATATACAAACCCCAGTATCAGGTAGCTATTTAAAAGTGTTGAGCGTATTCCATTTGCCAACTTCAGTGCCCATTAGAAACATTCATTTTTTGTAGCCTTTGATTTAGTCACTCTTAACGGAAAACTAATTTTTTATAAGGTGAGAAATTGATTCACTGCTTTTCGTGCAGGACCTAGTGTGCATCTGCATTTGCTCTTGTTATCAACCTTCAAGTCAACTCTGACTTATGGCAACCCATAGGTTTTCTTGACAAGATTTAATGAGGTTTGCCATTGCTGCGTTTTAAAGCTATGAGTGTGAGACTTGCTCAAGGTTACCCAGTCGGTTTCCATGGCCAAACAGGGATTCCCACCCTGATTTCCTAGGATCCTGACCCAACACTCAAACCACTATACTGTTGTATCTCTTTGCTTATGCCTGCATTAGGGGTTTTTTTTTTCAAGAAAGAAAAAAGAGTGGAGGCCTTATGTGCAAGTAGTATAATTTTTACTATCAATGGACAAAGATAACACTTTCCAGAATAACATAGGAAAAGTGCTGAAGCCAGGTCCAGAGAAAATTACAATCTACATTTAAACAGAAAGGCGGGCGGGCGGGAGAACAAAAGGAAAGGGAGTAACAGGAGACAACAGGGAATAACTAGGTACAAATGTAGTTACATGTGCTTAGGCTTAGTTAAGAAGTAAGGCCTTAGCCCACATATTCTGACACAAGTGTCACTCAGGTCAATTTTTGAAGGGGGGCTTCTCTCAGCCCCTCCATAAGTGATCACATGTCTGACAGAGATACACAAGATGGTCTTTTCATTGACTGCCCCTAGATTCTGGAACGCCTTGCGAACAATCTAGGCTGTCCTCTTTGTTGTCCTGTCTGAAATGTGAAAACAATTTAATTAATTTAGTCCTCTAGCATGAAAGCTGTACTGTTGGTGAAGAGCATTTGACTTCTTGAATGATGGCTCTCTCTCTCTTTTTTTAGATTATGCCTTAAATGTATTGGGGGGGTTTAAACTATATTTTAACAAATATTTAAAATTTTAATTGTTCTTTTGTATTGATAGCCACCCTGAGTACTTTTTTGGTAGAAAGGTGAGGGCTAAATTTAATAAATACAAAACTCTAAGGCTTCAGAGAAGCAGGAAATTTGTGAAGGGGTTTGAATAATTAGAAAAGTGAAACTGTTCATATGTTCTGGGGAAGAATTCCAGGGCTAAGGGTCATTTAAGGCAGCAGGACATTTTTGGACAGCAGAGGACCCTGGGTGCATCACAGACTCTCAGCCCCAGAAAACTCCATGGTAGGTTGCTGTAAGTCGGAAATGACTTGAAGGCACACAACAGCAACAACAACAACATGTAAGTATATCAGTCACATTGCCCCAAATCAACTCCTACACTGAGATATACTTACAGTTATTAAAAAAAAAATTAAAGAGGGAGATTTAAGAGAGGAAGAGCCATAGATGTCAGAATGTACTAATGCCCTAGATGATATTAAAGGAACTCGTTGGTTGCTTTCCTTAGTAAAGCAGATATGCTTATTTTGTGATAGGAGAAGTTGCATGTTTCAAAATCTTCCAAAGATACAAATGTGTGTGTGTGCACGCACGCATGTGTGCGCCTTCAAGATGCCTGTCAACCTCAGGAATTTCATAAGATTTTTCTTAGACCAGGCCACTCTATTTCACTTCTATCACGATGCTCCTCGTGTTAGTAATCAGGAGCAGGCACTAGTGGCACTGTCTGAAGCAAGACAGCCTAGCTGTCCTTTTCAAATCAGGATGAGGGGCAGATTCTTCAGCCAAAGGCCCTACCCACTGCTTCCTTTTCTATTGTTTATAGAGTTCAAATCAGTGAAATAAAAGAACTGGCAGCAAAGCCAGCGTTGATGTAACCACCTATGGAGGGGTGGTCTACTAGTCACGGCTTCCTTGTATGTGAGCCTTAAAAAGGCTTGGGGGGGGAGGGAGGGAGGAAAGGGGAAGCTCTTGCTTCCCTCCATTGCTGCCACCTTCCTTCCCCTACCCCTCACTTTGCTTCCTTGCTTCTTGCCTCCAGCTGTGCTTTCCTGCCTGCCCCCCTCTTTAAAGCAGCATCAGCCATTTTGTACAGCCAGTGCTGCTCAACAGGGACACGTGGGCTGCAATGCAAGGCGAGACAAGGCTTGCTTGGGGTAGAAAGAAAGAGGAAGAGAGAGGAAAGCACAGCAGCAGGTGTGAAGTGCAGTGGAGGAAGACAACAGGGCATGAGACATAGGCCATTTCTGCACGAGCCTGTTACAGCGCTACGATTCCACTTTCAACGTCCTATGGAATGTTTAGGGCCGGCCCCTCCCTAAACTGCAAACCCCAGGATTCCATAGGATGTTGAAAGTGGAATCGTAGCACTGTAACAGGCTTGTGCGGAAATGGTCATACAGAAGGGAGGGAGACATGGTAGTAGTAGTTTGGGGTGAAGCCACAGGGGAAGAAGAATGGAAGCAAAGGGAGGCAGCAGGCAAACAGCAAGGGAAAGGGAGGGGAAGCCCTCCAGGAAGGAGAAGTGCATTCCCTGCTCTTGATGTTCTGCTGCCTCTGGTCTGAGAGTCCCTGACATTCAGTGAACGCGACTGACCCCTGTGGTGTTATGAGAGCCTCATCCTGAATTGCTCCCAAGTCTATAACATGCGTTCAGCTGAAACAGGCAATAAAGATTGTATTGTTGAAAACCCTTATTATGTCTCTATATGAAACACTGTGGAGGGCATTTAGATAGTTCTTTTAATCCTAGTTATCACATCACTAAAGAGAAATGGATGAGAACTTCCTCACGCAAGCGGCAAACTAATTAATTGGGTTTAAAGAACCTTCGAAGTGTTTTGTTTCCAAGCGCCAAGCCACGCGCTCCTGGCCAAGGGCCACCTGCCCGCTTCTTTTCCCTCAAGTTCTTCTTCTCACGCCCTCCCCTTATCGCTAAGTAGATGTTTGAACTCCAACGCAGACTCGAATCGCTCCGTGAGGGAGGCTGGAAACCGGGACAATGGGTTCAGAGTGTTTTTCCACTCAGACGCTGCGCCCTTTCCACGTTGTACCGGACGGAGGGGAGGCTCGGGCTCAGGCGGGACCGGGAGCGCCGAGCTCGCGTTCCTTGCCTCGTGGGCGAGAGAGCGAACAGGAAACGCGCGCTTTCTTAACACTTAGAAAGGCCAGGAGACTTTCCTGACTGAAGAGAGAGGGAAGGATGGCGACCTCCAGCGCAGGCAGAGCGGTGAGCCGCGCCCAGGGGAAATAAATACGCTTTCCTTCCTTCCTCCTTCAGCATAGGGAGACTTAGGGCCATTTCCACACCAGCCTGTTATAAGCGCTATTATTCCACTTTCAACATCCTATGGAATTCTGGGGTTTGCAGTTTAGGGAGCGGCCTCAAAAGGCTGGTGCCTATAACAGGCTGGTGCGGAAATAGCTCCACCGGATAGAGTTGGCTAGTAGGGTGGAAATCGGGGTCCCGGCGGAAGGCAGGGCAGGCCCGTTCCTTCTCCCTCTTTTCTCACACCACGCCTCAGCGACCTACCCTCCTGGCTCGAGCGAGTTCGCGGCTGCTGCTGCCCGCTCGCGCCTCACATTCGGCCTGCCCGGCGGGCTTCCCTCGGAAAGATGCGTCAGCGCTCGCCGCGTACGCCAACCTGTCCCCCAGCCCGAAATACCCCTCGCCCAGTTGGGACCGCGCTTGGCTTGACTGGACCGGAGGATCGTCCTCCGGAGAGAGAGAGACTGAGACGGGCACCGTGGATGGGATGACTCCGCCCTTGGGCCCGGCGGGGACGGGCTGAAGAGCAAACGCATAAAGGCGCTCGCAGCCGCCGTGCAGCGGCCGACCCCTACCGGCCAAGCGCAGTAGTCGGGCACGCAGGGTGGCGGATCGGAACCTCTCCGCGCCGCGACTCCCAGCTTCTCCCGCTGCATCTCTAACTGAGGATGCGGCTCTGAGCCCCGTGAATTTTACCTCCAGACCTTCTTGTGCATCCTCTCCCCTCCCGAGCTATTCTTGCCCAGAAAGCGCCGCCTCAATCAACAAACTCGGAGGGCGAGTCTTCTTTTCCGGAGATCGCCTTCGGCTGCCTTTGGAAACCAGAAGCTTCAGGTCTCTGCCCCGATGGGCTTATCCAGGATGAGGCTGGACCGTCCTTTGGGGCTGCTTTTGGGACTTCTCTTTCTCCTCCTCTCAACAGCAGGATCGGAAGGGAGCTCTTCAGGTCACAGCGCAGAGGGTTATCCGATCGTCACTTTCAAATGGCATCACGTCCAGGATCCCTATATCATCGCCCTCTGGGTCCTTGTGGGCAGCCTGGCCAAGATTTGTGAGTCTAGGACCATTTTCTCTACATTAGCTTACCCTTTCCCAGCAGATATGGCCTTTTACACACTCACTCTTGGCTAGCTCGGGGCTTTAAACCACTGAGTCTAGCTGACCTTGATCTGAATTGGTCTGGTTTGGTTTTCTTGGTTGCTTGTCTCACTGAAGGATCCAACTGTATCACCAAGGTATTGCTGTGTGGGTGGCCCCTGGCTCTCCTGCTGCTTGAGACAAGGGGAAAAGAGTAACCAGTGCTGCTACCACTCTTGCTGCCTTCCCTTCTTGCTTGCTCAGTTTTGGCCTCCCCTGTTCACACAGGCCATCTACTGGGCAGTCCCCTCAGCTGGTGGGGCATGAAATTGCCACCCTGTGCTGTAACTGTCTTGCTTGGCTTGCTCCTATTTTCCTCACCTCCATGCCCTTCTCCTGCTCCCCCCTTCCTTGCCTCTCCCTTGCTGCTGCCATGCACATCTCTCCCTTGCTCCTCCTTCCCTGCCTCCCTCTCCATCTTCCTTCCAACTCATACCTACTGCCTCCCCTTGCCCTGCTTCCCCGTCTACCTGCTGGTCGTAGAGTGGCTGACTGCCTAGAGTGGCTGGTGCTCCTTGCAACAGAGGGCAGACAGGCAGGTGACAGAAAGAGCCTCAGCAGCAGCACAGCTGGCTGCAGGGTAGAGAACAAGGAAAGCCAGGAAGAGGAGGGAGGAGAGAGGCAAGGCAGGACAAGTGGGGGCGGCCCTGAGGGAGAGTAATGCCTCAGATTGTGTCTGGGCCATTCCAGCTCCCTTACTCTTCCTTCTGTACCTCACCTCACCTCACTTTCCCTCCCCTCTTCCCTCTGCCTTGCAGCAGTGATGGTGCTGTTGCTGCTGCTGCTTCCACTGCCTGCCTGCCTACTTTCTTCCACCTGCTTCTTTGTGAAGCTGGTGCTGCTTTACAGAAGGCAGGCAGGTAGCAGTGCAAGGAGAAAATCAGAAGCAGGGGGAAGGAAGACAAGGTGGGATGCAAGACAGCGGGGTATGTGAGGCACGATGGTGAGGCAAGGCAAGGAAAGGAGGAGAGCCAAAGCAACTGCACAAGAGGGAAGGGGGTGTGGCAGTGCCAGTGGATGCCTGTTTGGGAGGTGCGGTGTGTGCAGTAACCCTGCTTCACTTAATGGACATGCATGGCTGCATGGCTCTTGGGCTTTGGGTGCTTCAAGCTGGGAAAGGCAAAAGAGCCCTACCCCAGTCACAGAATTCTAAGGGGTCTGCAGATATTTGTGACATGCTTTCTTTTACTACCATCACCCCCCAAAAAGAAGAGCAAAAGGACACAGTGCCTATTGTTTTATAGCCCTTGAAACCTTTTTGCCCAGAAAGAACCCTTAGTATTGGGCATATTATGATTCTCTGATCTCTGGTGTTTGTCACATACTTGTGGGAAGAGCTAAGGAAAAGAGATAGCTGTGCAAGTAAGGTGGCTCACTGTAAGGCTTGACAGGTCAAAATTCTCCAAAGTAGAAACCTGGAACACTGAGTATCTGCAGTTCTTTTGCAAGGAATTAGAAATATTCTTTCTGCTCTCTGAGGCATTTATTATAGTTCTCAGAGCTGTGATATTCTGAACTAAAGGACTTCTCTAAAGAGTGGGAGTGGAAAGGAAGGGGCAATGTGGCGGTTACAGGGAGCAGTCCACCATGGAAGAATTTATGTTTTGTACTGCAAAGTTCTCAGACTCAGAAAGATGTCGTGTAGTGTGTGGGGAAGAGCGGAGTTGGGGTAGGGGGAGGAAGAGCTCTTCTTGAGACACAGAAGAACTGTTATCAGACATGTTATATTGTGTTAGATGGACAGGTAGAACACTGGTGCCTGGTAGAAAGAGAGGCAGAGCTGATTTCTTACAGGGAGAGGGTCCAAAGATCAGTCCCTGTCATCTCCAGCCAAAATGGTCATAGCAGGATGGAAGACCCCCTACCTGGCTGCTAGAACAAGCAGTATAGGTGTAAGCTTTACAGTACTTATAGGGAAACCTGTCCCATGCAAACAGGGATGGTCCAGAACAGTGTAGTACCCAATGTAGAAAAATCAAATGGTATTTCCAGTAAAGTAAGCAATTATTCATTTTCTTTTGTTTTGCTGGCTGTTCAATATCATGCTGAGGTAACCAACTTCATTCTGCTAATGCCAAGGCTGTCTTTTTGCATTGCAATTGGTTCCGTGGGGCTTACGCAGAAAAAAATTACAGTGCATCATTTCTTTTTAAGTCTGATTGTGACATATAGTATTGACTTTCTGCATTTAGCTGTGGCGATTCAGTGCCATGACTTTTAGATTTTATAGTTGACACATACTAGCTGTTTTATCTGGACTCCATAGGTTCACATGATTAGCCAGTATAACAAGAGCTACATGCTTCATCTACATCTTGACACTTTACTTTTCAAATTCAGGTTAAAATTTCAGTTGCAGAATGTGTGCATTTTGGTGGTGTGGGGTTGTGGTGGTATCTTTTTAATGCTAGTACTTTTTGCCTTAAAGTATGAATTCTCTATGGAGTTCCATGTACTGTGAAGTTTCAGGAGTTTCTGAAGTTTCAGGAGTTTTCAAAACTTTCTGAAGAAATGCCCATTTTCCTGAACCCGCATCTCCCTCAGATGATAGGTGGTGACACTACCACACTGACATTTCCTGCAAGACTACCTGACACATATGCTTGAGAGTTTAAGTCTATATGATGACTGTTCTTGGCTTCTTGTGTAGTGGGATTTCAACAACCCTGCAGGAGCTGCCCCTTCAAGAATCCTCCCTCCACATTTTCAGGTTTGAAGTTCATGAATTTGATTATTCCTAAGGCACGTGTGTGCCTTTTCCCCTCCTCCTCCTCCTCCCATTCCCTTCTGTTTGGCCAGACAAGGAGAAGGAAAGTAAGCTCCTGGACAAAAAGCAAGGACATGTGGGAGGCGGGAGGCATGCCTGCACCTTCCTTCTCCCCTCTGGAGCCCCACATTCCTTTGCATCTGGCCCTGGCACTGAGATCTCATGCTAAGCCCATAGGCAAGGGAATGATAGAAGTAGGAGAGGCTCACACAAGCCTTCCTTCTCCTGTCTGGAGATTCCCCCTCCCATCTCCTTGTGTCTGGCCCCATTATGTAAAAGGCAATGGAATGGGAGGAGGGAGCCCCAGAAGGTAATAGGAGGGGGAGGACTTATTAATAATTTTTCCACTTTTGCAAAGACTCTGCACCCCCAACCCTCATGAAAATGGAGGGGCCACTGCAGTTCAAAACCTCATGGTCTCTATGGCAGTAATTAATCTGACAGTTCCAATTGATGTCTGGTGCTGATCAGGGCAACAGTAGGCCCGTTTTTTGGGTTGGATGGGATGATATTGATCTGGGTGTGTAGAAACCTTTTCTGGTTTTATTGTTGTGGACAGATCACTATCTGGCAGGTTTAGATTTACTGAGATTTTAGTCTCTATAACGGTAGTGGATCACTTAAGATGATCCACCCTGTCCATAGACTAAGGAATCTGAACAGTTTCCTGATGAAGATTTACTTGTTAAGTGATGAGATGATGCCCTGAAATTCTTGGCTGACTTTTGGAATGGGGACATTGTTGGGAAATATGAGAGATTTGTTCAGTCCTCCCTCCACATTTGCAGGCTTGACCTTTGGGAATTTGATTATTGTTGAGGCACTCACATGTCTTCTCTCCCATTCTCCTCCCATTCCCTTTGCATTTTGCTGGGCGTGAAGAAGGAAAGCAAGCACACTCAGGCAAAAGGCAAAGGAAGGTTCATGTACCAGGGCAGAAGGCAAGGGAATGGGAGGGGGATTGCTGGAGGGGGGGAGTTATTCATAGTTTTTCCACCTTCATGAGGATTTTACACCACAAACTGTTGCAAACATGGAGAGGGAATCACTGTAGTAAATCTCTCTAGCAGAGTAATTAAAAATGCAAAGCTGAAGATGAATAGTTTACCAGCCCACTTCAGCCCCCCTTAAAAAAAAGAACTAGCAGAGAAAGAAATAAAACTTAGTATTCTTGGTAGCATACACACACACACACACACACGCGCGCGCGCGCGCGTGTGTGTCAATGCTTTTCCTCATGAACGCTTGTGTATAATAAACAAAAGTTCATCTTCTTGAAAAAAGCAAGAAAAGAAAGGTACTACATTGTATTAGAAAGCAGAGGATCTCAGCTTGAGAGATCTCATAGGGGACAGCAGGAATAGAGATTGGAAATGAGACCCCAGAGACCAAAAGAATGCCTACATCACGCAAGAAGAGAGCAGGTGTGAACAAACAAATATGAAATGACTATAAGCATATTGTGCCTAAACTCCTAGAAAGCTACATGCGGTCTAGCTGCCAGTGAGCATAAGGCATACAAAGGTTGCAACCTCCAACAGAAATGACCTGAGCAATCGTCCAATCACTTATGAGTAGCCTTTCCTACCAAGTTGTACAAAATGAGCTCCTTGAAATATATGGTATAATGACACAGAAAACATTAGTAGACAATTCTGAATTAGTCCAGAAAAATGCAGGCTAGAACCAGTTTGAAAACCTCCATTGTGGTGGTGCTGTCAGTGAAGAAATTATTCTTCTCCAATAGCATTGCATCTGCAAAGATTTGTCCATTGGAGTTTTTCAGGTGTTCATGGCATGACATTTAAGCCCATGAAAAAGAATTGTAGATCACTTGAGAATACATTATGACCAATTTGCACAACATTTTGAAGTTAAACCTTGCATTCATTTCAGCTTGGGTACCATAGTTAATACAGGTGCATTTTCTGTAATTTTGGCCTCTGCATGTCTTGTTATCATGGATAGTTTTCCATCTTTACAGCTGTGAATGTGTACAGGAGCCTTTGAAAGCTCAGATCTGCTGAACTTGTGCTTGAACATTGTCCTTTTTTGTTTATAAAATAGCCATGGCATAGAGAGAACCATGGTATAGATATGAGGTGTGATTCCATCATGCTTAAAATAAATGATTGATTTCAAACCTCTTTTTTTTAAAGAAGAAAAACAGATTTCCACAGATTTCCACCACATGACTTCTAGCTAGTGCTGAATACTTAATTTGGGGGAAAGGTGTTAAGAGCGTGTAGTGTCTCATCTTCAGATAGTTTCTTTATGAGATAGATTATCTACTTAGATCCACTTCAGTCAGACTGCTTTGGTCACCTTGGTGGACATCTCTGCAGAGAAGTGGACATAGGGAACACATCTCTGTTTGGTTGAATTTCTCTGTAATTTTCACCATCATTAACTGCTATGATCTTCTAGTGATGCCTGGCTTAGATAAGGCTTGGAAGAACTGTTTAATGTTGGTTCCATTCCTTCATATGGAGTCTTTTTAGAAGTCATTACTGGTGCTGGAGGACTCATATTGCACACCATTTATTATGTTCCCTATGTTATTTAACATATTCAGGAAGCAGCTTGAAAAGGTTGTCCAGAGTTTTTAGGTTTGTTACTGTTAGTTACTGTTAGTATGCTAATGGTACACAACTTTGTCTCTCTTTTCTATTTAAATCCAACAAAGTAAATTTGCATTCTAAATCAGTCTCTGATGTTCATAAAGGATAATGTGAAGGCACTGAGCAGGCAGCTGGACTAGATGGCCCATGAGATCCCTTCTAACTCTATGATTCTATAAATCTATAGCAAACAAGCTGAAACTTAACTCAAGCAAGACCATGATTTAACACAGCAGCTGTCAAAGCTCATCAGGCCTACTGACAGTTACCCCTTCCTTTTGGTTCATGTGGGAACCAATGATACTGCAAAGTACAGGCTTTGAGAGATCATATGGGGTTATGAGGCTCTGGGTAGGAAACTGAAGGACTTTAATACACAGGTTGTTATTTCATTTCTCCTCTCAGTTGAAGGACATGGCCCAAGAATGGAGAGAAAAATAGTTGAGCTGAACAACTAACTCCGCAGATGGTGTGCCAGGAACAGTTCGTCTGTGGTTTCAGAAAGATGGGTTTCTGGCAAGTGATGGGTTACACCTCAGAGTGATTGGCAGGAACAGCTAAGAGTCTCTCCAACCTTATCAGGAGGGCTTTAAACTGAGTTATGTGGGGGAGGTAGATAGTATAGAGGGCAGGTGATAATAGCCTGAATGCTGGAGATAATAGCCTGAATACTTTGAGGAGAACCAGACAAATAGTACAAGGACACAGAAGAGGGAGGGAAAAAACTTAAATAAGCAGTTCAGGGAATGGCTCATGTTCTTAGATGTCTCTACACTAATACACAGAACATGGGAAATAAACAAGATGAACTAGAACTCTTAACACAGCAAAGCAAATATGAAATAATAGGCATCACTGAAACCTGGTGGGATGAGTCTCACGAATGTAGCAATAGAGGGGTATAACCTATTTCAGAGAAACAGACAAAACAGGAAAGTAGGAGTGACACTATGCGTCTGTGATGTTTACACCTGTGAAGAGATGCATGACTAAATCCTGGAAAACCGGCTGACAGTACCTGGGTAAAATTAAGGGGGAGAGAAACAACAGCAATGTCATTGTGGGTCTACTACAGACTCCACCCCACCCCACCCCTGCCAAGGCAGACTGAGAACTTGGATGGTGTCTTCCTGGAACAGATGATCAAACATTCAGTAAAGAGAGAGGTAACAGTAATGTGAGAATTCAGTTATCCTGATATTTCTTGGAAGTCAAACTCTGCCAAGAATATAAGGTCCAACAAATTCATAACTTGCTTTGTAGACAGTTTCATTGTCCAGAAGGTAGAATACACAATTTCAAACAATTCCAATCAAGAATCCAGGATGGCTGTCTAAACAACTTTCAATGGAGCTAAGATTTAAAAGGGATATGTACAAGAAATGGAAAAATGGAAATCACCAAAGAGGAATTCAAACTGACAGCCTGCATGTATAGGGAGAAAGTCAGAAAAACTCAAGTACAAAATGAGTTCAGGCTTGCTAGAGTGATTAGAAACAATAAAAAAGTTTTTGTTTTGTTTTGTTATGCCTGTTAAAAAAAAGAACAAAGAAATCGTAGATTCACTACATGCAAAAGATACTGAAAAGCTAACAGGGGAAAGAGAAAAGGCAGAACTACTAAACATCTTTTTTGCCTCGGTCTTCTCCCAAAAGGAAAACAGTGTTTGACCATGGGAAAATGGAGCAGACGATGCAGTAGAGGAAATGCAGTAAATTATAGCTAAAAAGGTAGTTCTGGAATAGCTGGCTACTCTAATTGAATTCAGATCTCCAGGGCCAGATGAATTACATCCAATGGTATTAAGAGAACTGGCAGAAGTAATATCAAAATACAGGCAATAATGTTTGAAGATTCCTGGAGAACAAAAGAAGTCCTGGGCCCAGTGCTATTCAACATCTTGATCAATGACTTGGATGAGGGGATAGAGGGCATTCTTATCAAATTTACACATGACACTGAAAAAGGAGGGGTAGTGAACACCCTGAGATCAGGATCAGATTTCAAAATGACCCAGAGAGCTCTACCAATACTAATAAAATTAAATTCAACAGGGAGAACTGTAAGGTACTATATGTAGGCAGAAAAAATTAAAATGCACAGATACAGGATTCCTTGATCCCACTACATGTAAAAGAGATCTAGGAGTCTTAGTAGACCAGACGCTGAACATAAGTCATCAGTGTGATGCAGCAGCTAAAAAAGTGAATATGATTCTAGGCGCATCTATAGGATATCCTGTCTAGGTCAAAGGAAGCAGTAGTACTACTCTATTCTTCTTTAGTGAAATCTCACCTGGAATATTGTGTACAGTTCTGGGCACTACAATTCAAGAAGGATATTGACAAGCTGGAATGTGTCCATTGGAAGGCATCCAAAATGATGAAGAGTCTGGAAGACATGCCCTGTAAAGAGAAACTAGGCATGTTTAGCCTGATGAAAAGAAGGTTAAGAGGTGACATGATATCTATGTTTAAATATTTGAAGGGATGTCATATGGAAGATGGAGCAAACTTGTTTTCTAATGTTCCAGAGACTAGGACACAGAGCAATGGCTTCAAAGTATAGGAAAAAAGAGTCCACCTAAATATTAGGAAGAACTTACTGATGATAAGAGCTGTTAAACAGTGAAATACATTGCCTTGGAGCATGATGGAGTCTCCTGCTTTGGAGGTTTTTAAACAGAGGCTGGATGGCCATCTGTCAGGAATATTTTGATTGTGTATTCCTGCGCAGCAGTGAGTTGGACTTGGTGGCCCTTGTGGTCTCTTCCAGCTCTATGAGTGCTCCTGGTCAAAATGCAAACCAGAGAGTAGGGTTTTAACCTGTCTTTAATGAGTTTACACCTCCTTGAAGCCTCAGATGCACAATTTGAGTTCATTCATAGATGCCCAAGTCTCTGTAGTGGCTAGGAGTACATTTGCACATCTAAGGCTCATGTGCCAGCTGTCCTCATGATTATGTTCTGATCTGGTTGTGGTAACATATGCCATAGTTACATCCCATTTTGATAACAGTAATGTGGAACTGCTTCCAGAAATTTCAGTTGGTCCGAAACTGCAGAGATTGACTAAACTAGTTATTGGGAATAGGTGACTCCCTTATTCAACAGCTTTACTGCTACTAGTCTGCTTCCAGATATAACTCAAAGTGCTGATTATGCATCTAAGCTATTTGTAAGACTCAAAACTGCACTTTCCTATAAAAGCCCGACTATGCCTAACATCCTGACCCTTAAATTCTTAGGTAGACCCATCTCTCTGTCTTGCCACCATGTTAGATTTGGCAGGAATTGAGAGAGGGACTTTTTAGTGTCTAAACTTGTACTCCATGACAACAGAGACCAAACTGGCGCTTTCTCTATTGCTCTTCCACCTCACGAAAAATATATTTTTATTCAGACAGCTTTTTAAGCTGATTTTTTTTTTTTTTTTTTTTTTTCTGAGTGCTATTTTGTTGGGTGCTATTTATTTTTTAAAATGATTTTGAAAGGTTTGCTTTTATGATTTAATTTTATCATACTTTTTATTTTTAACTTCTTGATTGCTGTCTGGGATGAATAGGTGATCTATAAATTTAATTAATTTATTAAAGTACTGTAATGTATTGTGGGAGCTCCTCTATTATATAGTTAAGGTGAACATGAAGTGTGAAGTGGCTCTGAGAGACAGGGTCTTGTATGTTTAGCACCCCAATATATCATAGAATCATAAAATCTTAGAGTTGGAAGAGACCACAAGGGTCATCCAGTCCAACCCCCTCCATGCAGAAACACACATCAAAGCACTGCCAACAGATAGCCATCCAGCCTCTGCTTAAAAACCTCCAAAGAAGGAGACTTCACCACACTACACACTACACATCGTGTTGCAGTTTGGTAGTTTACTGAGGTCAAAGAGCTCTCTGGCTGAGAATTCTAAATGCCCCTTCCTAAACTGCAAACCCCAGGATTCCATAGAGTGTTGAAAGTGGAATATTAGCACTGTAACAGTGTAGCGTGATAGGACAGTATGACAGTCTCCTTGAAGAGCAAACATTATACTAGGTTCCAAAACAAATGTAGGTATTCATCCAAAAATACTATGCAATGTTTCTTAGAGCATTAGCTCATCCCTTCTTGTCATGTGTTGGACTTTTTGGCATGAAGCTGGTTCTTTTATCTGCTGATCCTTCCCCACTCCTCTGGCAAGCCCAAAAGATCTTCACTTTTGTACTTGCAGGAATGAATTTAAGTTTCATTACAGAACCAGAGCAGAGAGGATAGGATATTCTACAATGCCACATTATAAGAACCTTTGCATGGTCTTTGAAAATCATCTTTCTTAGAGAGCTCCTACAAATAAGGACATTCACTACTGGCAGTCCCATGTGGTCATTATGTGAGAGATTCATAATTGGGTTTTCCAACCATCTTTCTTTCCATGCTCCTAAAATTAACACCAAACATAGCAGTAGCAGACAGAAGGTTTTAAAAATGTTTATTCACCATCCTCTTGACCCAGTGATTTTTTAAAAAAGTGAAACAAGTAGACAAGGCAGCAGTCTGGAACACAGTTTTACCTGCAGTAAGTCCCAGTAGAACTTACCGCCAAATGGACATGCAAAGAATTCCACTATAAGTATACTGTAGAAGTTAGTGATATTTAAAAAATGCCTAACTTTTGCTGGGCAGTACGCTAAGAATCTCACTTGTTAGTTAATTCATTGTGTGCTATTTTGGTAGCTTTTTAGCAAAAAGGGGAGTAGTAATAGTAGTAGTAGTAGTAGTGGTGGAAGAAGAGCAGGAGGATGAAGAAGTAGTTGTTACCATCTTTTTTACTTGTGATATTTAGGGCTTTTTGAAAGTGTGCTCAGGCACACAGTGTGTTCTGTCCAAAATTTTAAAAATAAACAAAAAATATGGTTTAGATTGGATTATTGGATAACAATGTGAAAAGTAAAGTGGGTAGTCTAATCATCTCTGGGACCCCAGGGAGACTCTTACCATGGAGATCCTTTCCTCCTCTCCCTGCCAAAGATAATCCCCCCAGAATCCATTGCTGCTTTCCACAGGCTGTTCACCAATGTGTAAAATATGGCCATTTCTGCACTAGACTGTTACAATGCTGTTATTCCACTTTTGACATCCTCTGGAATCCTGGAGTTTGCAGTTTAGGGAGAGTTTGAGGATTCCATAGATGGTGAAAATGGAATAATAGCACTGTAACAGTCTAGTGCGGAAATGGCCTATGAAGGAAACCATTCCACAATATGGGGAGCAAGTCATGTGATGTTTTCATGTAATAATAAAAGTGGCTTGATGCCATAAAATATCTAATTCAGCTTGCCTTATCAGGCAACCTTTTTAGGGAACAATGCCTAAGCCAGTGGTTCTCAACCTGTGGGTCCCCAGATGTTTTTGGACTTCAGTTCCCAGAAGCCCTGACCATTGACCATAGTGGCTGGGGCTTCTGGGAGCTGAAGTCCAAAAACATCTGGGGACCCACAGGTTGAGAACCACTGACCTAAGCCAACTTGTATGGTATAAGTGGGTTGAGTGTTGGACTAGAACTCTGGGAGCTCAGGGTTCAAATACCTGCTTAGCAATGGAAACTCACTGAAAAGCTTTGGGAAAGTCATGCCTTCTCCCTCTCAGAGGAAGGCAATAGCAAACTTCCTCTTAACTAATCTTACCAAGAAAACTCCATGAAAGGGTTGCCTAGGATATCAACAAATCGGAAATATCTTGAAAGCAGAAAGTAACAACATAAACCAGTCTGAAAAAGGTCTCCTTAAAGCTATTTAATCTTCTGCCAAATACAAGACAGCACCAAGGGATGAAATTATGGAGCTCTAAGTGCAGGGAAATATTTTTCTAGTGAGAAATCAGCAGCAGGACATGTGAAGTTCTGAGTTTTGTTTTGACTTCTAAAGCCCTAAGTACGTTGGCATTAGGAAGGACTCCTTTCCTCTGTGTGATTATATCCAAGAACTAAGATTTCGTATCAGATCCTTTCTTGCTGTCCCTTTAGGTGTTCCTAAGATGACAGCACATGAAAAAATCTCCTGATTGCCATGGTGCCCTAAGCTTTGGAACCTGCCAGAGAGATCCCTTTAGCTGCTTTGCTCTTGCATTTAGAATGACATAATAATAATAATAACAGTAACAATAACAATAACAATAATAATATCTGGTTTTAAGCTCTCCTAGATATTTTACCTGCTTTGAGCTTTATTGTTTGTTGCATTGTTGTTTGGTTTTTGATATACGCTGCTCCGATCTCCTTAGGAAGATAGAGCAGGAAATAACAATTTAAAATAAAATGTCAAGGAATGTTAGTCTAAGCAGCAAAGCAGTGTGCACATGTAAGAGCAAGGATTCTGGGAGATGTAGTCAAAAAGTAATTCTCTAAAGCTGTGAATGTGCTAAAGCAGCATGGACTCTGTGGAGAAGTTATTACCACATATGAATGTGCATTTCTAAATTTTCCTTTGAAAATTTTAATACAGTTAAGTTGTTATTGTTTCTGCCCTGATGGGATAGCAATGTAGGCATGTTCTGCTAAATTCTATAGCAAGAAGTAGACTACTCTTCACATCCAGAGTTCTGTCCCATAAGTAAAAAGGCCGTGGGATCACTGAGCAATTATAACTAGGCACTTATTTTTAAATAGTGATTAATATGGCACTTTAGTTGAGTTTAAACAAATCAATTAATTAAATAAATTTGATGATATTAGAACAGTGTTACCGAAACCTCTGATAATTCTGGAATACTTACAGTGCAAACCTATCCATGTTTATATATTAATAATTTTCCTTGCTTAGAAAGAGCCCAAGATGTCCAAAAACTTAGACAAAATACAGCCCAGCACAAAATCCTATTAAAAACATGATTCTAATAACAGAGATAAATCTACTGTACAAAAGTCAACGTTTATCTGTTTGTGAGTTTGTCTGTCTGTCTGCGTCAGGCAGGCAAAGACCTCATACGATTGGCTGAGTGGGGCGAGAAGACCTCATATAATTGGCTGGCTGTGAGGATTCTATGGAATCTTGGAGCTGACAGCTTAGGGTAGGGTCTTTAGAATTCACAGCCGACAGCTCTTGGGCTTCAGGCTGGTTGCTATGGAGATGAGGTTTACCATCAATAAGGATGCCAGAAAACATCTGGGAAGCATATGGGAGAAAAATTACAACATAGCCCATTTCCACACTACACTGTCGTAGTGCTATATTATTCGACTTTCAACATCCTATGGAATCCTGGGAGTTGTAGGTTAAGGAGGGGCATTTAAGAATTCTCAACCAGAGAGGTCTTTGGCCTCAGTAAACTACAAACCTCAGAATTCCATAGGATGATGAAAGTGGAATAATGGCACTATAGCAGTGTAGTGCAGAAATGGCCGTAGTTACAAGGTATGTTCTCGCCTCACACAGTAGATTGTATGGGTTCCATATATGAGGAATCTTAAAGCTGAAATTCAAAACAAAAAATGCTTCCAGAAAAAGGTAAAACCATTGCACAAATTCAATGGAAAGAGAAATAAAGGTCACCAGTGTCACCAGACAACACAGATTGCACTGGGGACTATGGGGAAAAGCTACAGGTACTAGAATAGTCTGGTTGCTATGGAAATGAGGCCTAGCAGTAAGGAGGAGAATAGTGTATCCCCTCAGGAACACAACCTCTGAGTGTTAACAACTTTGAATAAAGATTGGATTGGGGAATATGGGGGAAATTTACAGGTACAGAAATAGACTGGTTGCTATGGTCACAAGGCCTAGCGGCAAGGAGGAAGACAGCGTACTCCCTCAGGAACCCAAACTGTGTATGCATATAACTCTGAATACAGATTGCATTGGGAAATATGGAGCAAAGTTACAGCAAATGGAGAAGACAGTTTGGTGAGTTCTTAAGCAGAAAATAAAAACCCTGGGCAATGCTGGTTAAATACGCTAGTGATATAAAACAAATGCATCACTTACCTATTCCTTGATTGCTTGCACAAATAGATGTGTTTTCACCTGGTACTTACATGGCAATAATAAGGGGAGTGGTCATATCTCCATTTGGAGAAAAATCCATAGATGGGCTCCCACCACTGAGGAAAGGAGCCCATATCTATGGATTTTTCTCCTAATGGAGATATGACCACTCTCTTTATTATGTTCCGAACTGTTTAAGAAGGCTAAGTCCTTGGGTCTTTGTGTCAGTCATTTCAATAGGATTTACTCCCTAGTAAATGTACCTAGGGCTGCAGGTTTATTCTTCTAAGTTAAAAATATCTGCATTGACTTTCAAAGTCTTAACCCCATAGCATACTCTTACACTTAGCAGACATGAACACAAGCATGCAGTGCAAACAATGCCTGGCATCTTGTTAGTGACATATGCAGCCATAAGTTACGCTACACAAGTGGTGATTTTTTTTTAACAATCTTCAACAGTCATGTCCAAATGATATCAGCATAAGTGAAGCTGGGCACATCAGACCATTGCTCATGCTTTAGCACATCAAAATAGACAGAGTAGCATGTGAATGTGCATTGCTTGTATTCATTGCCTCTGTGCATTGTAATTGTACAGTGGGTTGCCAGCCATACACACTGACCACTGTTCCATACATGTTGCACTACATCACTATTTAGAATAAGGGTTGTGTAACATAACTCTATTGGTGGATATTATGCCACACAGAAGCATTGCAGGATCTCAGCCAATGTCTAGTTACCACTCTGCTATTTTGTTTTGCACCTTGTGGGTGTCTAATTAAAACAAAGGTTTTTCCATCACTGGAGCAGGCACTGGTATTGGTTTCATGTGGCTTTTTATCTTATCAGTGGAAAATATAGTTGCAATTTACATTGCTAATGTCGGTTTTAAATCTGTACTTTGTCTACAATAAGCATAATACACACTTTGTTCAGAGTTTTTCAAAGACGAGACTTGCTAAGCTAGTACTTCTGCTCTTAGGATTCATGTAAACAATGTTTGTGTTAAATTTCCTTACTGTAAATGGATGCCTGTGATCACATTTAATTTCCATCTGACTAATTTAATGCATTCAGAAGGCTTGTTAGATTGTATCCTTCCTTTCCTGTCCCCACCTCCTCTGTTACGTACATACAAAGGCACAACTAAGCTTTTCAACATACAAGTTTTAATTATTTAGAGTTAGAAATGAGATCCCAAAGCAGCATAGCTCTAATGGTTCACATTACGTCCTGTAGATAATGCAGCATCTGCTCACAGCAGCAACCTATATACATTTACGTAAGGAATGAAGGATTGCTCCAAAACAAGCATCACTTGAGCAAGTCCTGTCTAAAGCTTAATTCCTGCTGGGTGTGCTTCTGAGTACATGAAATGAGTAGAGTTTCTTCTAATTATGCCACTAGTATTGTTAGGACATGGGATTAACTGGCCTTTAAAAAAAAGGGTACCAGAAGGAGCAAAGAGCTGGGATATAAACATGCTATAAGCTATGCAAAGCATTACTGCAAGTAATCATAAGCAAATACTTATTGAACTGGATGTTCTGTGCAATTCTAAAATGGTGAAACTGTAACTGTCACAATTACATTAGTTTATAACATACTGATAATAGATGGGTCTGGGAGAAACTTGTGATGCAGTACCGGAGCTGGCAAAGGTTCGTGCTGTCACAGGTGCTGAAACTGTGATCTAGTGGTTTTGGAGCCAAGAGGAAACACAAGGCACTGAATGAAAACATTAGGTTAGATTTCAGAAGAAGGAACTAGGAAAATGACCTCTGAGAATACATTTGCCTAAGAAAACTCTGTGAAATTCCTGAAGTCACCATAAGCAGACAGGTGACTTGGAGACACACACACTCACACAATATGAAGGAGGAAAGAAAACTTGGATATTTTGCAAAGTGTATTCAGCTTTAAAGTAATTTCATTGTCATTGTCCTTTATGACTTCTTAACTGTGGGTCTAAATTACCACCATAGGCTTGCCTTTGAATTTTGCTTAGAAGCTTCAACTAGCATGGAATTCAGGTGCTTACCTATGTAAATATTATGTACATTACAATTTATGCTTCTTATCTAGAGATAGGATATGTACAGCCCCATCTATCTTGCAAAATGTAAGGTGTTTTTAACCCATTAAGCCCTTTCTGGATTGGTTCCTGTACACCTGTCTGCCAGTTCTGACTGAGATGCATTTTCTATACCATGTTCCAAAAAACTGTCCATTTAAGAGGCAAACAGTTACATGGGACTCTCTGACTTTTAGGGAAGTTAGGCTTCCGCTGCAACTCTTCTCACTGAGAAATCCTGAAATTCTTCGTAGGACTTCAGGCCAAATACACATATACACATGGATGCATGCAAAGATGGCCCTTGCTAATGAAAATTAGGCTTGACAAAAGAGCCCTGTTAGCTTGATTCCTGGATGGCTGATGAGGGGGCACACTTTCTTAGGCTTACTGATATAAAAGAAGGGGATGGCTAATGATTCCATCAGCCACAATCTCCTTCATGACTTCCTGCCCTATATGGAGGACAACAGTGTATTCCTATGTGGGCAGATGTCTGTGCTGAGCACTGAGGAAAGTTTTTCCTTTCTGAATGCCTAGCATGGAAACACCATGCAGGAAGGCAAGGTTCTCTTCTTCTTCTCACCTGTTTCCCAGAGATCAGCTGAGCAGTGAGATAGTGGTATACCCATTTCCCAGCCGGTGCTGGTCAGCTAATCAGGAGACAGCAGAACAAGAAGGGAAATGTGGCCAGCGAGCCAAAGCATAGTGGGAGAAGAAGCTGAGGATCAGATGGAAAAAGCCAGTAGGCTACAGCTGGCCTGCAGGTGCGATTGCTCAGATAGATACTGGGAGATCGAGCGTTAAAAGATAGAGCTCTTTTTAATATGAATTGTGGTCTAACGATATTGTGACTTCCTGATGTAATGTTTGGAAATACTTATCATGAGGATCAAGCTTGCATGTGATGAGCTACTTTCAATATGTTGTGGTCACTAAGAATATAAAGCAGTATGTGCATGTGGTGGTCCTCATCCAGTTTATTTATTTAATTAATTTGTAAGCCACCTGTCTCCCAACATGGAACTGAAGGTGGCTTGCCACAAAGTTAAAACATGATACAGTTAAAAACCTGATGATAAAAAGTTAGAACACAATTAAATAAGCTCTCATGTTACATCATTAATTTTCCAAAGTATAAAATCATTTAGAAAGATAAAAATATACCAGATCTCCCTATAAAAATTATCCACAACCAATTAATAATCAAATGACAGTTTAAATAGAAAAGAGCATTTGCTAGGGGCAACCAAATGTTACAGCTGGTCTAATCAGTTGTTATGTAATGTAATGGGTTTTAGTGGGCATAATTGTCGCAAAATGTGTTGGAATAATCTAAATATTCATGTCACCTGCCTATCTAGAAATGTTATCCTGGCACCTGAAATATTTTTGAGTCTCAGCCTTAAGTTTCCATCATTTCCTTATTTTTTTTAAGAGTAGCTGACATCTATTACTTTTTGTCCCTTGGTCTTCAAGAAATGATTTGTACTTCACTCACAGATATTGTGTTCTCCAAAACAGAAGAATGTCTTGTTTTTCAAGCTTTAGATTTTTGTACTGAGGTAAAATGTAATTAGGTGAAAAACTATAGCTTTTTCTTTTTGAGTCTGAACCATTCACTTAGCTCATTTATAAGCACAGGTTCTAAGATTATGTTTTCATGGCCAGTACTTTATGGAATAAACTAATGTGGTCACAGATTCAAAAACAATAGAAAGACGAAAAATGAGAGCTTTTAATGATATGCACACTGAAACAGGTTTAGGATTTTTAAAATTTTTGTTTTGCTGAAGTAAGTTAAGGCTTCAGCTTCCTGGTGTTTAAATCTTTCCAATTAATCCTGTCTAACACTGCATTGTCATTGGGATATTTTTACTGTATTGCCCCTAGGGTGCTTTTGAGAATATTTTCTCTCATTTTTCTGTGGAAAAAGTAGTTCAAATGGGAGTGACAAAATGGGAAGGAAAGATGATGGGAAGTGTCTGACAAAATACAGAGGACTGCTAGGTTATGTAGGCAAATCTGGGACCAGTTCACCAATTAAGTAGATTGAATCACCCACCTCAGTTAACAATGCCAAGAGCATCAGACTACATTGTGCCATCCCCTGCTAGGAAAGTTCCTGCTGCCAGTGCTAACAGGAGCCTCCCTCTTTAGAGCTAACGAAGACCCAAATGAGTGGGCCTGAGGGGGTCCTCAGTGTTTCCTGTGACTCTTTTGGTATACTTAAGGAACAACTCTCACTTTACTATAAACACTTTATTTAGTACAATTTCCTACACAACAGTTTTCAGACCTACTGCCTTCTCCCTGCAGAACTCATGAATGGTGAATATTCTGCTTCAAACTCTACCTCCTTGCTACTCCTGGTTTGATCTCTGAGACCTATACATGTTGTCACATCCTTCCTTTTAGTGGTTTCTAACAAAAATGTTTACTTGGAGGTTGAGGTCTGTAAGCTATTCTTTTCCACTTGTCTTTTTTGATCTTTGGGGTCTTTTATGAGGGTTGTTGTTCCAGCCTTCCACACCTTGTTTGTCTTGTCATTCTGAGTGCTGCGTACTGTCCATGGCATTATTTTGTGAGCTGGACTCTGCTGGTGTCTGTCTTTTCTTCCTAGTGTTTCTGGCACCTTCCTCTCCCATGTTGGACTTGCTGGCAACTGAGCAATTGTCAAATCTGTCTTGGTCTTTACCCTTAGTTTGTATGTCCAGTTGGCTTTTCTCTGTGCCCACACTCCACAGCTGCCTCTGATTACACCTCAGTCAGCATCCACTTTCTGTGACAACTTCATAAGATCTGTTTCCCACTACATTCTGAATGGTGACCCTTTGACATTGTATTGCTTACTGGTTGTTTGTTGTTGTTGTTGTTGTTGTTGTGTACCTTCAAGTTATTTTTAACTTACAGTGACCCTAAGGTGAACCTACCATTGCTTTTCCATTCAAAGGGGGGTTGTCATTGCCTCTCTCTGTGGCTGAGACAATGTGACCTGCCCAAGCTCACCCAGTGGATTTCATTGGCTGAGCAGGGATTTGAACCATGATCTTTCAGAGTCCTTGTCTAGCATTTAAACCCATACATCACTGGCTCTCTTATCTCCTCTGTAGAATGGTATCTGGTCTGTCTCCATTTTCATATTTATGTATGACTTGTTTTAACCACTGACATTTCAACCACTTTCAGGTATTGTCAGCCCAACCATCTGGAGCATAACAGTTTCTCATAGGCAGCAGTGTCCTAGTTCTGCAGCCCATCAGTTTTTGTACTGGAATCATGCCCAATTCCTTGTGAGGGTGTGATCTAATAAAGCTGGGTACAAATCTTTTCCTGTCTTGTTTGGCTTCAACATGCTTCTTCTGCTGTCTTTATTACTGATTCAGCCTTTCCATTGTTCTGCTTTGTGCTGAAATTTCTACTTGGTACAGAACAATTTGAATTCCGTTGAGGTTTGTTGTGGGCCAATGCCTGTGATCAGGATACGAGGGATCCCATGAAATGCAAAATGAGCTTTCAGCTTCCTGATCTCTGTACTTCTCAGAGTGTCCTGAATGTAATATGCCTCCTAAAAATTTGGAATAATAATCTTTGTTTTTCTCCTGTCCCTGAAATTGAATAAATTAGTTCTACCTTCTCCGCAGTCTAGGTAGGAATTTCATGAGGGTTCAAGTATCTCTTTTTTACTGTTAGTCACTGTATTATATACATGTATTGCATACCTCACACTGCTCTTGAATGTTCCCCAGTAGGCATGCATGCATATTTAGAGGAAGTACTCCTGTCCTTATCTGAGGCATTATTTTATCTAAGGTGCATGTGAGGCATGGTGCTGGCAGGAATTACTGTCCTACCTCCCTTAAATGAAATTCCATTATGTTTGCATAGATTATTTCTGCATTGGTAATGTGGGCAACATCTGATTATGTTTGTGCCTTGTCTGTTGACCACACTGCTAAGATGATTTAATGGCTGGTACCATATGATAATATTAAAGTGGGTAATAGACAGTGAAATAGTTAGATTTCCTGTGACTTGGCTCAGTCATTAACCAAAATGGAGACTGTAGTCAAAAAATTAGAACATTAAGACTGGGAAAGGCAGCCATGAAGAAAATAGATAAGATCCTCAAGTGTGAAGTAGTAGTAGTAGTAGTTGCTTTTGTTGTTGCTGCTCTTGCTGTTGTGTGCCTTCAAGTTGTTTCTAACTTATGACAACCCTGAAGTGACTCTGTCATGGGTTTTTCTTGGCAAGATTTGTTCAGGCAGGGTTTGCCTTTGCCTTCCTTTGAGACTGAGAGAGTGTGATTTACCCAAGATCACCCGGTGGGTTTCCATGGCTGAGCAGGGGTTTAAACTCTGGCCTGAGAGTTGTGGCCCAGCACTCAGACATGTATACTACATAGGCTGTCTGTGTAAAGATACATCATTACATCAAGTATAAGGACATATCATTAGATACCAGTCAGAATTGTCCAGACAATAGTATTTCCATTGTCTGATTATGAAAAGTTGAACAGTCAAGAAAGCCAACAGGGAGTAAATCAACTCATTTAAAATGTGGTGCTGGAGAAGAATTCTACAGATGGCTTCTTTTGAATGTCCCGTGAAGTGGATTAGGATCAATGTAGCTTCTCAATTTGCTTGATGGCTTCTTTAGAACCAGTAGGCCATTGATCCAGACAGTGCTTTTTTCAGGTGGTGGCATAATCCCTTTTTCCTACAGGTTTCTGTGTACCTTATTTAGGGGCTTCAGTGAGGCTACTGGAACTCTGTGTGTTGTTAGCCATACTGGCTACCAAACTGTCTCTAAAAGCCAAGATAACTAAATTGAGGCTGCTTTGGGTAGATGATATATAGCTCATTATAAAAGATGATAAAGTAAAGGTAAAGTTAAATGTAGTAGGAAAAAAACTGCATTACAGGTAGATGGACATCCCTGAATTTGGAAGAACTTGGAGTCTCTCATTAAAGTACCATGTGTCAAAGCAGACTTGACAGCAAATAACAACTGATCGTACCGGTGCATCTAAACTCAGTGTGCGTTCAAAGCACCTACTGCCCTGGAATATGTTCATAAAATTTTAGGAAGGCGACCCAATGGCTGTTCTTGCTCTTGTATAACATGGAGAATATTGTAATATTGCACTGTAATTAAATCAGTTCTCTTGCTGCAGGGATCTCCTGTCAATAACTGTAAATTTCCAGGAGGTACTGGTTTTGTTGCAGAGATTATTATACAGAGCTGGCAGTTTTTCTGGTGGTTTCATAATTGTTTTGTTATACATTAGTAACATTTGCTGACATTTTTAAATTGTGATCCTCTTAGGGAATAGATCAACTTGTATGACACTGCAAGCGTTTCTACAATTCACCTGGAATCTTACAGGCTTGGGGTTTAGTACAGAAGTTCTTAACCTGTGATCTGCAGACACCCAAGGGTTCACAGTGTCCTCGCAGAGGGTCCATGAAGGCTTGAAGAAGTGTTATGAGTTTTTACAGTTAAAAAAGAAAGACAGACAGACAGACAGACAGACAGATGGACAGACTGTGATTGTATACCTCCCAGATAGGACAGTCCTCCTATCTGGATAATCATACCTTGATCTCAAAGAGCAGGAGTCTTTTGTCTGTAATAAATGTCATTTGTACAAAGTTTGATTACAATATCTCAAATCATTTAAAAGTTATGAAAATAATTTCTTCATAAGTTCCTAGAAATATCCACGGATGGTGCTCTGAAATAGCAGTTCAAGAAACAGTTCCTTCCAAATTTCTGGGCTCACTTACAAGCAGAGGGCTATGAAAGTATTGATGCTTTCCATAATGATATGTTATTGTGTTGTGTGTGTTCAGGTCGTTTCCAATTTATAGTGACCCTAAGGTAAATCTATCAAGAGGTTTCTATGGCTAAGCAGGGAATGGAACCCTAGTCTCCAGGGTCATAGTCCAGTGCTCAAACTACTACCCTACACTCGCTCTCATAATGACATACTTGTGTGAAAAATCATTCTCTGAAATGCAGCACCAGTCTTCTCATTTGTTCATCATCATCAGTTTATTGCAATCCAGAGATCAGACAGAAACACCCCCCCCCCCAAGCATAAGACCAAAAGGGGACAAAACATCCAAGAGGAAAAATCAAAATGGTAAAACAGTTATAGACGACTTTTATCTGGAACACAGTGAGCTCTAATCCTGGCCGCCTCTGTGAGAAATTTAGCAACAGCCAGGGTCACCTTTGGGGACTTGTCTTCCAACAAGAACTTTATATAAAATTGATCTGAACTTCCAGGAAATTACTCAATAATGGAGTAATTATATACTGACCAGCTAGCTACAGAGGCTCGATGGCCATCTGTCGGGAGTGCTTTGAGGGTGTTCCTGCGTGGCAGGGGGTTGGACTGGATGGCCCGTGTGGTCTCTTCCAACTCTACATTTCTATGATTCTATACAGGACAAAAGAACATGCTTCATTGACTCAACTTCCATATTATTGCAGTGGGACCATCTTTCTAGATATGGAACACCAGCAAATCTGCCTCGAAGTAATTCAGTGGAAAAGACATTACATCTGGCCTGAGAGAAAAATCTGCAGTACTTAGCCACCAACAGGTTCTTTATATAGTCAGCTAACTGAAAAGGCCCCATGTAGTGAACATTCATTGCACTAAGAGAGCAAGACACGTATGAACGAGAGTGCAGATCACAAAAAAGCTACGTCGCAGTCTTTGTTTAAGAGATTTAAGCGCAACAGTCAAACCCAAATTGGATAGAAGTGAGAAAGAGACCAATTGAAGTTGCTTTTTTGGCAAGAAGCTTGGACCAGCTATGTACATAATCATCCTGGGATAAGTATACTAGCAAACCTGAGCCAACTCCAAAAACACAGACTTCCAATCAGAGTTTTAAGGGATACCACCAGGCTCTTATCGAGATAGGGCTTTCCCCTGTTTCCAATAAGAGCACAGAATTAGGGACCCAACTGGGGAGATGGAGAAAGGTCCTTAGGAACTTTGATTGTTACCTGTCTATCTCGGATGTCACTCCCCCATCCAGATATTAGAGTTGTGCAGCTGACTTGGCAATAAACACTTTGATGGCAGATGATATATACATGCCCACTTTAGTGAAGAAGAAGCGAGTTATTGCATCCGAGCTAACTGACACTTTCTGGAGAACAGCTGATCTATGAGTATTCCATGACAAAGTGTAATGGAAAGACATCCCCAGATATGAGAAGTTTTTAACCTGTTCTAGGGTATGTTCTTCAAGAGACCAGTGACATTGGGAAAATTTATTTTCAAAGTCCATAATTTTTGATTTCTCAAAATTAATTTTTAGATAATTGGATGTACAATAGTTCATTAATTTAATTAGAAGATGTTTCAATCCAGGTTTGGAGTGAGAAAGGATAACGGCATCGTCTGCATAAAACAGGATAGGAACTTTCCTAACATAGTTTGGGCAAGTGTCCTTCAGGGTCAGATAGGGCCTCCTCGAAATCATTTATATATAGGTTAAACAAAGTAGGTGTGAAGATACAGCTCTGTCTGACTCTTCTAGACATAGGGATTTCGTTCGAAAGCTGTCCCTGTGAGCCACATCTAACTTGCAACTTACTGTCACTATATAGAGCCATTAACAGATAAAGAAGTCTTTTATCAACCAAGATCTTATCTAGTTTCTCCCATAGTTTGGTTCTGGGGATGGAGTCAACAGCAGATTTCAAGTCCATAAAAGCAGCATACAATTTACCATGTAAAAATTTAAATGTTTCTCAGCTAGATGAAAAAAAATCAGGCAGTGATCAGAGATGAAATAGTTCTTTCTGAAGACTGCTTGGGCCTCCATAACAACATTGTTGGCCTCTGGGAAGTTGATCAATCTTTTAGATAAATATTGGACGTAAAGCTTACCCATTAGAGCTAATGGGTCTAAAGTTCCCTGTCCCTTCTGGTAAATCGGAACCACTATGGTATGTTTCCAACTGACAGGAATTTTGCCAGATTGGTTTATGACAGTAAAAAGCACAGCTAACAGAGGGGCCCACCAATCTTGATTAATTTTGATAAATTCAGTAAGGATAAAAATTATTCCAGGGGCTTTGCCCTCCCTGACCTGGTGGACTAATTCAATCACTTCCTCCTTAGAAATAGAATTCCAAGGGGAGAGAAGAAGTAATGTCCTGGAAATTGACATGGGGTAATTGAGTTGTATTTGAATCAGTAAAGATGGATCTATTAATGGTCTTCAGATCTGGAATTACACAACTGGGAGCTTGAGAGTTGGAATGTAAGGCAACTGAAACAATCTGCCAAAAATATTTTTGAGTCATTATTCAGGGAAACAGTTAACAACAGGGACCAAGAGTTGCGTTCAAATTGTTGTCTTTTTTGGGCTAATAAAGTCTTATATTCCTTTTTTAGCTGAAAATAGGTCACAGGGAGGTAATTAGAATCAGATTTTCTGTAGATGAAATAGGATTCCCTTACTGCTTTTTTCTTCACGGGTTAAATCATCCTGAAAAAGATGAATTAGATCATCATATGCCTTTATGATACATACAGCTTGTTTCTTGGATAAAATTGTTAATCTTAGGAAAATTACTAGCTCGGAATTTAGCCTTAATGCAACAAACTGCTTAGTTTATCGGACCACTTAATTCTTATTTTATGTGAACACTCAACAAAAATATTAGCTAGATGGGTGTAAGGTAACCATAAGTTAGGAGCTGGAACACATAAAGTTAGAATTAAGGGTTGGTGATCACTACATGTTCTTGTGCTTATATGAAACTGATGTACTAATTGAAAGGCATTCCTGGACAACAATCCATAATCTACTCAAGCCAGACAAATTCAAGAAAATAAATTCACCAGAGCCCTCCCGAAGGGCCACCCCGTTCAAATTATTAGATCTAGACTGAGCTGTAACTTGCCTGGCAAAAGTCAGCATAGTTCAATGACAGATCTTTTGAATTTCTATCTGAAAAGTGCCAGTTATCCCTTAGTTCACTCAAGATAGGATATCTGGCTTCCAAATCAATGTTGTTTGAGCCAATCCTAGCATTAAGGTCACCCAAGATAAATGCATAAGCTTCAGGGAATCTGATAATTTGGAAGAGTAGATAGCTCTCTACTTTGTCCCAGAGTTTCTTGATTTGCTCTTTAGATTTAATTGGAGGGATATAGATAGACACAAAGATGAAGTGACTGGCTTTGATTTCTAAGCAAATTCCAAGAGCTAGTTGCTCACAATTATCTAACACAGTTACCTTGGCTAACAGTGAAGTAGACACCAAGGCCATCCTTGGGATGGTCTTTCTCATTTACCCGAGAGGCATTTAAGGGATAAGAAGCAAAACTATTTACAGCAATAGTGTCTATAGCCCATGTTTCCTGAAACAAAATCAGGTCCAAGGAATATATTGACAAAAACAACTATCCCATCTTTTGTTAGCCCAGCCCACAATATTCCAGGATATGATCCTAAGATGGGAATCACCCTGGAGCCACAAGCATCAGTCCAATGTGCTGATCATGTCTTGGAGTCCTTCTGTGTCCTTCTGGATACATCCGTTCCCCTTCGCTATTGTGTGACCTGGCATTAATGGAAGCAGGAAGTCAGGACTGGTAATACTGGATGCAATTGTCACTTTCATCAGCCCTGCTGAATTATCGTTAGGTTCTGTTCTGGACAGCTGTGGGATCCAATGAAGTGGGGGGAATGACACCACACATCCCACCATTGAAAGCAGCAGTTCCAAAGGGAGACTCGATACCGGGCAAAGGCTGTTGGTTTTTGTGGGAGTATCTTGACCAAAAGATATCAGATCATGAGAAACAGTATTAGTATTAAATCTCTCTGCCAGGGTCTGAATACAGTGAGGGCCTCCGTCCATCACCGAATGGTGAAGACTGAGGCCCTTTCCGCACCTTACCTTTTTCCAGTGCTGGGGTGTGGGGATCACACGAGCAGCCTCCAGCGAGAGGCTCTTGCGTCCCTGCTGCTTCAGCTCCGCACAAGCTGCCTGCTCGCACGAGAGCCCCACCATTTCCTTCCGCAGTGCAGCCTGGGGATTTCCCAGGCTGTGCTGGGGCAGGAAGCGCAACCAGCGTGGCTCTGGAGGCTCCACATGCCAGGTAAGTGTGCACTGGGCCCGGGAGCAATGCGCAATCGCACACCGTTTTTGGCTTCCAGCTGAAAATGAAAAGGTGCGTGATTGGTGCCTGCCGGCCCCTGGAGCATCACACGATTGTGAGTGTGTCGTGCAGATCACTCCTCACAATCGCACGACGCTCCAGGCACCCTTTCACCTGGCAAATGCCTTGCGAAAAGGGCCTGAGAAGTAACACCTATTCCAGCCTGGAGGAATCGAGAGGCCTGGACGGCATTTGATGCAAGCTTTGAAACTGGTCATCACACAAGGGGGAAGAGAGTAGTATTAAGCTTTTGCATGAGGTATCTTCTTCTTCAGTTGCCATAGCTGAAGAGAATCTGGGTTTAGGGTTGAAGATCTTGCTATTATTCAGCTGAAGAGCATTAGTTTGCAACTGGGAAGTAGGACTTGAGCGCCTCTTCATAGAAATTAATGGTCTAATCCAGAGATCTTTAAAAAGTCACAACGGAAAAACCCCAACAATATACAAAAAAGATTTTGCCTTCATTAGTAAGTTAGGAGTAGCGATTTAATAAAATTTAAAAGAAACCTCTTATAAGCAGAAGAAAAGAGCAGCTCCACAGATGTCAGATGTGATTAATTTAGAAGCCGTTTAAGATTCAGATTGGCTCTTGAAATTGATCCCCAAAATGGAATTTGGCCTTCAAATGGATGAACGTCAATTACCACAGAAAAAGGCTGAAGCACCAAGCCGCCTGTCCTTCACTGTTGAACTGTATTGTCTGGTCCAAAATTAGGGCCTGTAGAATAGTAGCCTTTGTTACAGCAGTAAGATGCATTAGTTGAATCTGAAGAAATAAATGGAAGTGGACAAATCCATTCACCTTGGCTTGGGGGCTTTTCTGGAATCCAGGCCATCAATTTATTTAAAGAGCTAAGCACCAATTCAGTTTGGAGCTAATCAGTTGTAATGTGCTCGCTGTTAGTATGCATTGCTCAGATAACAATTCAGCAAAGGAGGCTTTGCTTTGTGAGTTGTCCGTAGGCTTTTGGGTTGAATTTGTTTGAGAAATATCAGCAGCTTCTGAGGGAAACTCATTAGCTTCATCGCCTTCCTCTGCCAGAGGAGCAAACCTGTTAAACAGTGTGATTTCTGCTACTGGAGAGACAGGAGAGGGAGACTGCTGAACAATAAATTCATCCAGCTTACACTGTTCGAAGCGAGGTTTTGTTGCTCACATTTTGTGATGATAAGGCTCTTTTCTTTCTCATAGTCAGTGTTTACCACTGAGTTGGTTCCCTTAATCAAGAGTAGCAACGTACAGCCAGCAGCAGAGCTTGGAGTGCGTGGGGGGTGGTGGTAGAGGGCATGGCTGCCATGCGTGGGGACATGGCCATGGCGCACAGAGGCATGGCTACAAGCTGGGATGCCCCAAAAACATTGCCGCCCGGGGCGAACCGCCCTCATCGCCCCCCCCATCTCTATGTGACTGCTTACAGCCTTGAACCACCCAGATAAAACCCAGAGAGGTTTCGTTTGCAATTAAAACAAACACACAAAGAAATTCAGTGAAGCAGCAGCACTACAAAACATCAGGCAAAAAGTGCAAGAGACAATAAAAAATAAAAAACAAGCGATAAAACATTTGGTCTAAAAGCAGTTGAGCTGGGAAGAGAAATAAATAACGTTAGCTGGAGAGGGTCAAGCAACGCTGCTGCCTCTTCTCATTTATTACTTAATTAAAATTAATAAGTAATATTAGGCCATGGTTCAGTGTTCAGGTATTATTATTGTTGTTGTTGCTGTTATTCTACATTTTTATGGAATCATTTCAGTAAAAATATTGTAATAGGAGTTCATTTACTTATTTCTTCCTTCTCTCCAAATCTGAAGACCCTTGATGAGCAACTTTGAATAGATATTTGATGCACTTTAGGATTTTAAATCTTGAGTTAAGCTTTGGTTGTTCGTGGTAACAAAAGATATTTAAAGGGGGATCTGTGATAAAGAAAAAGTTAAGAACCACTGGTCTGCTATCATTGTTGCAAGTATGGCTCAGTTGTTCTTTCTTCCTTGTATTGTGTATATCCTGTGAGTCTGTACATCTACCAAGCCTGCACTGAATTTTCCCTCATCCTCAGAATCTTGGTCCTTCATAACTGCACTGTTGTCTCCCTGTCTGGCTTACTATGACACTGACTTTTAAAGAGATCTTCCACATACCCTTCTGACTTTGCATTCTTTTCCACAGAGTGTGCACTTTTTTTTTGCATGTAGCCTCCCTCGGTACATGCAGCCTCCCTCAGTACATACAGTGACTGAAGGCTTACCCCTGCTGCTGTCATGGAGGGAACACATCATGTTGAGGTCTTGCAGGCCAGCACTGTTACTCCTAGGCCTAACCGTGCTTGGAAGGAAACCCTGGGGATGATGGACTGTTTGGTAGAGAAGAGGCAAGCCTGCAGGGTGACTCTCCTCTGGTGGACCATTTTGCTTGCTCCACAGACTGGAAATTGTAACAAGCTTTGCCAGATGCTTACCAGACACCTGTTGCATAGTGTCCTGACTTATGAGGTATTGTCTGGAAACTATAAAGCTCAGTGTCCGCTTACTAGTTTTCCCAACACATTGTATCCGAAAGAAGTATTGTGTGGGAATGTATCTGACCAGTATATATGTTGTATTAAAGTTGTGGCCATTCCACTTAACCCACAATATGGTGTCTGACCTCTCAGTCTTGGTGCAATTATACCATTTGTGGTTGGAAGTAGTCTTGTTAGTTTCCAGCTGCCCATAAGCTTTTGTATCTCTTCTGAACTTCTGTCTAATGCAATAGTTTTTGAACTTTTGTTTAGACAATTGTGCTGTGCTTGCAGTTTGTATTTTTCAGGGATCACAGTAGACAGCAAACACTTCTCTTTAGTGTTTTAGGTCTCATGGAATCAGTGTTACACTTACTTCTCAGCCCTTACCCTTTCTAGGTAATAAAACAACTTTAGTTTTGTTTTCACCTCCTTATCCACCATGGTCAGCTTAGTGCACAGACTGATTCTTGTTTCTACTGTTTCCATGGCTGTAGCATGCTCTTTATATCCTGGATGCTTCAGATCCTCTATTGCATGGTCTTCTCTTCTCTTCCCTCTTCTCTCTTCTCTTTCTTTCCCTTCCCCTCCCTCCCTTCGTTTCTCTCCCTCTCTCTTTCTTTTCTTGAATCGCTGATGGGGCCTTTAAACTCTCGCTTCAAGGCTCCTCACAAACTTTCCGCTGCTATCATGTTATATGTGACATTGTATAATTAAGGAAGAATTCTCACATTAATAAAAACACATTAATAGAAAAATTAAAAAACAAGGTCTTACAGAGCAGCTATAAGGCCCACAGTCTCTTTGCCTCACCCACACACTATTAGCAGCTCCTCCAGCCTCCCCTCTCCTTTAAACTTCACCTTCCTAGTACTGCTGATTTTACTTCTGAGATCAATGCGTATTGTCACATTCAGAAAAACTATTGTGGCTAGGGTGTCCTCAGAGTCAGAACAGTGGTACAGCTATGGGAAGGAGAAGCAAAATGAGAACATCCCCCCCCAATAAAAATCTACCCCCGCATGGAGTTTGCCTTAATTCTTCAAATTTCTAGCATTGCAATAACCATTTAGAAATACATTTTAGGCATCCAAAGAAAAGGGCAGGCAAAGGTACTAAGGGAATGTGAACACAGCAAATAGAAGCAATCAATTGCTATATTTATGTATATAGATTACTATTGAAAAGTAACATCCCAATCTGTTTAGCAAGCTGGCAGTATGACTACCTCACCAGTCGAAGGTCCAGCGTCTCTCTTTAGACATTAATCATTTCTGTCACCACCTCTGCCAAGAAATTTGAGCTGAGAGTTATACATTTTGCCTCTCCACACACAGCTTTCCCTATTTCTTGCAGCAGTTTCTCACCAAAAGGTTCTTCTCTCTTGCTTGTAAATAAGACCTGCTTTTTTTCTATTTTTGTCTCCTTCTCAGTCAATCTCTCTCCCTCTCTCTCTGGCCCTTTCCGCACCTTACCTTTTTCCGGCGCTGCGTGCGGGGATCGCGCACGAGCTGCCTGCTGGCATGGGAGCCCCGCATCTTCCTTCTGCAGTGCAGCCTGAGAGTTTCCCAGGCTGCGCTGGGGCAGGAAGCACGGCCGACGCAGTTCCGGAGGCCCCATGCGCCAGGTAAGTGCACGCAGGGCCCGGAAGCAATGTGCAATCACGCACCATTTTCGGCTTCCGGCCAAAAATGAAAAGGTGTGTGATCGGCGCCTGCTGGCCCCTGAAGCATCGCACAATTGTGAGCGTGTCGTACAGATCGCTCCTCACAATTGCGCAACACTGCAGTTGCCCTTTCGCATGGCAAATGCCGTGCGGAAAGGGCCTCTCTCTCTCATTCTCTCTCTCTCTCGACCTCATCTGGGCTCAGTCTGTGTTCTAAAATAATATATATAGTTAGAAAATAATAGATGTAGATAGAAAATAATAATAGGGCTTATAATAATAAGACCTTAGCATGTGCAGAGTGCATATCTCTATCTTATCATGTAAGAACTGTGCGTATACATACAATTCGGGACCAGAATGCCTCTAAATACATTGGTATGCATGATTCTCAAGTACTGGGTTATGTTCAGAATAATTTTTTTCAATTCCAGGTTTCTCTGCCCCTCCCCCTCCCTGTTCCTGACGTAAAGAGTTTGCTTTTATGACAGCAAAATTACACCCCATACTCTGTTTGGCTTTTTCTTTCTTGCAACTACCTGTACTAGATCAACTTAAGCTGCTATCTTTCAGGTGCTTTGGACTATAATTCCAATCAGTATCTTCCAGCATACCTGATGGTCAGGGATCATAACACTGTAGTCAAAAATATCTGGAAGGCATGAAGTTTGGGTAAGCTGAGTAAGGTGATTTGAGAATTAAGTGCTTTTGTCAGCAATGCTGGGTTCTTTCCTCCCATCCCTTCACTTTGGGAGAAAGATACAAACTGATATCCTGCAAGTCAACTGCTGAGAAATAATTCCTTTACCTATTCCGGAATCTGTGATTTGACCCTTAATCTCTAGTGTATTTCCTAATCTTCAGTTCTTAGACATATACATTAGCATGTGCTAAGTCCAGGGTTCTCAGACAGTCACTTGTCTGCCACCTTCTTCCCACCCCCAATAGCAACACAAGAAAAATGCCAAGGCTGCTTTCTCTTGGCTGAACACTAAGTAATGGTGACTGTTTAACTTGCTGCTCATCCTGCTATTGTCTTTGCAAGAGGTTGCATGCCCCAGTCTTGAGGACAATGCAGAAGGTATCAGAGTAAAGTTAATAAATTACTTAAAAAGAATAATTAATGAAAAAGATATTCCCAATAACTGACCTCTGAAATATTTTGAAAGGGGAAGTATAGACATAATAAAATCCAGGAATGTATTGCTAAATGCAGTGGTTATTTTATGTAGAGAAGGAAGTACTACAGTCCGAGTGCTAACAGTCTTAACAGTACAATCCTTTGGGAAATTCAGTTGTGAAAGTTCTAGTGAAATCATTGACATTTTGAGGGTCATCTAGTCCAGAGCTACTCAAGTGATAGCCCACAAACACTGATAAGCTGAAGAAGCACTGCTTTAGTCCAACCTTGCTCAGTGCAGAATCTGAAAGGCAGGATAGAACTACAGCATCCCTAATCAGTTACAATTCTCTCTCTACTTAAATATTTCCACTAAAGAAGCTCATAGTATTTCACAGGGCAGTTTGTCTCACTGTTCAGCAGTTCTTAATATTTGAAAGGTGCTTTTTATATTTATCCAGAATCTATTATTTTCCACCCATTGGATCTTTTTCTTCTCTGCAGAAGAGAGAAAGTCTGATCCATCTTCTGCATAACAGACTTTCAGATATGTGAATACTGCTGTCAGTTCTCTCTTGATCATTCCTTTTCTTCAGGCCAATCACACACAGCTCTTTCAACCCGCTCTCATTTCCAGATCATTCACTGTCATGGTTCTTCTTCTCTGAATTGCCCTTCTTTGAATGTGAAATGTAGTACTTCAGATCTGGCGTGACCTGCACAGAATAGATTGGAGCTATTACTACTTTCTGGACACAGTGCAGCCATTAATACAGCCTAGAATTCATTTGCTTTTTTAAAGATGCCACATCATACTGCTGGCTCATGAATCAATTTTGATGGAGCTTATGCTGGAGAAATTTGAGTAAGGTGTACTTATAATATTTCTAGGCTATGAAATGTAACTACAAAAATAAAATGACAGATAAAAGAGTGCTCTGCTGCTTTTATCCAGACCTCAGATCAGAATCCTGTTCCTCTGCTTTCCAATGATCCATTTAAGGGTCAGGGAGATTTGGTGTTCAAGTGAATAGGTTGCAACATAGTTTGCTTAACACATTTTCCAAGTAATAAGGAGCTGACTAATGAAGAGTCTTTATTTTATACTAGAAGTCTTGTTGGATTGAAATTTCTTCCTACAAAGCATTTTCTGATGGAGTTTCGCACAGAGAGACCTCTGAGTACTTGTATCCATAAAAAGTAATAATGAAGTAGGAAAGTTAATTGAAAAAGTTTAATGCATTTGTTCTTGTTGTTGTGTGCCTTCAAGTTGTTTCCAACTGACAGCGCCCCTAAGGTGAACCTGTCATGAGGTTTGCTAGAGCTGAGAATGTGTGATGTGCCCAAGGTCACCCAATGAGTTTCCATGGCTGAGTGAGGAATTGAACCCTGCAGGCCATGGTCATAATCCAGTGCTCAGATCACTACACTGTGCTTATTAACCATTAATAACCTAAAAATCAAATTCAGTTACATTTACCTTAGAAATAGACATGTTTTAACTTCTAAGTTTTTGTTGAAATTGCTATTTAAATTTAAGTTGAATGCCTGCAGAAAAAGCCTTAACAGAATAAACCTGAAAAATACCATGCATGATTAGACCCCTGACTTGTCCTTGCTTTAAACTTTGAAAATAAGGAAACAGATATATTAATTTTTGAAAATCCCATTTCTCATCTACTTCACTTTTGCTTTTCCTTCTTCCTTCCATTGTAGTATTATCTCCTTTCTTCACTACCTTCTCTATAATTTCTTTAGTTTACTGATTCCCATATGGATTTCAGCAACTTCTTTGATTCTATGAAGCACTTTTTTTTTTTTTTTTTTTTTTGCTGCAACAGTTGTTGAAATATATTGCCTCAGAGGGCAGTGGACTCTCTGTCTGTGAAGATCTTTAAATAGAAGTTGGATGGCCTTCTTTCAGGAGTGCTTTATTTGTGTATTCCTGCATGGAAAAGGATTAGACTAGATGGCCCTTGTGATCCCTTTTAACCTTATGATTCTCTGATTCCAGAAAATCTCAGAGCTGAGGGCTTCAAAATTTAGTTTTCTGGGCCAGATGACAAACCTGTCTCCATCTAGAATGCAGGAGGATCATCTAGATGCAAAGAACACTCCCTGCCCTTTGTAGTAGTTACCTTAAAATCTTTTCAACTTGGAATTATCCAAATTATCATACTCTAATCATGAATGTACTCTAATCATTAGGATCCTGTGGCCTAAGCATTGTAATTCCCCAGTATGGAGAGTGTAACAAAAAGCAAACTTTTCTCAAAAATTCGAGAGAAGTTGGCCTTGGGTAAAGAAGCATCACAGAAATATAAAATTTGTTGGCTCTTAGTATGATCTCTTATTTAACAAATTAATAAAGCAATCAATAAATTTGTTAAAAATGGCAATACTTAGCTGTACTAAAAAAAATAGAAAAATCAATCTTAAAAATAGAGTTGATTTTCCATGAGTCAGTGCTGCTCCATATGAATTGAACTTGCTGGAAAAGAGTTCCAGGAGGTCCCTGAAAAACCATCCAGACCTCCAGGGAGCCTGTGGTGCTTGAGGGGATAAGTCGATGGAGTAGATCATTGCAAATATCTTCCAGGTTGAGGTGCTCTACAGATCTAGGACCTTTTCACTTCTCTCCCAAGCTGGGCAACCAGCATCTGTGAGCCATTAGCCAGGAAGAGTTTGTGATGATCCACTCCCTCACCCCCCTCAAGCAACATGAGCTCCCTGGAGGTCCTGTCAGGAACCTCGTGCTGCTAAAGGGAGGATTGAAGGAGCGAATTGTCACAAACTCCTCCCAACTTGAGATGTGCAGAGGCCAGCTACCCAGCTTGAGGAGAAGCAAAAAGTCCCTAGAGTCCTAGAGACTCTCAAGCCAGGAGGAGTGTGTGATGATCTACTGCTTGGGGGAAGGTCAGTTTATCCACAGGTCATAGCAAATTCCCCAGTTTTGGGTCCCAAACCTGACCTTGACTTATCCATGAAATCGACTTATAGCTGAGTATATATGGTAGTTTATTTTATTTAACTATTTCAATTCCTGATCCCACCCTGACCATATCAAAAAGGATACCATAAGAGCTGAGCTATTTAATTAAATTATTTATTATTATTTGTTTCTAAATATTTTATTGCTCTTCTACACAGAGGTTCTGAAAATGGCTAGCTAAATTTTAAAAGCAATACTGTAAAATATAAAAAATCACCAATAAAGCACGTGTTACAGTTTACAACTTGTGTATTTCAATGAGGAAACCTGAAACAAGACAATGTTCTAAGATTATCTAGGAACTAATAACGGCCATCATGAGGCCTTGCTTGGTGAGATGATCCAAAGTCTCATCACCACAGCAATATATTCTGGTCTACTATGGTATGTGCAGATTGGTAGACACCTTAAGAACCTGGAATTTTCCAGAGGCCTTGCATGAGATACTGTGTCTGATCAGATATCATCTGTAAATTAGTGAACTGGGACAAAAACCTGAGGTAACAAATCTTGTTTTCTGTGAAGTCAGAATAGGGTAACACCTGCTCTCCTTAGATTTCATTCATACTTTTCTTTCTTCTCATCAGTGTAAAGTGAATTGTTTGTGTGTGAAGGAGAAAGAAGCGGAGAGGGAGAAAAAATTCATTCTCCCAAGTCAGCTGCATCTCATTCACATTTTTTTTTCACATGCAACATACTTCAAACTTTCCTTTTTTAAAGTGCTACACATTATTCAGTCTGGTTCAGTTTTAGAGGCAGCAGTTCATTTCTAAGGGTAATTTTAACACAGTTTGAGTAGGTATTGTCCATTTTCAACTCGTGTTCTTGCATGCCACTTTACTTTATACAAGAACCTCAGCTGATGTGATTTTTATGAACACCTGGGGCCATATTTTTTTCATTCTAATTCTGTTCTCCTAATTTCCTCTTAATGATATGCTGCCTTTTGCTATTGATTAACAAATAGAGGCAATAAAATGAAATGTTCTCTGTCGCCTATGGTGCTACATGTGAACTATCATGCATACCTACTGCCCCTAAATATGTTTTCTCAGAAATAAATATCACTTAAGTCTGTGGAACTTTTGCTGTGTATGTTCAGAATTTCTGCCACAATGTGACCAGATTTTTTTTTAATATGCAAGCCACTAAATCTTTGACTTTAGAGATACTTTAGATACTAAGCTTTCAAGAACTAAGTTCCACTCCTTAAATTTTTTTTCTAAATGTTTTACTTAACACACAATTTGAATATATAAAACAACACATAAGGGAATAAAAAGATACAGAAAAATAAGACAAACAGAGATAAGACACTATGATAAGTACCTGAACTATTCAATACAAAATACTTAACTAAGGGCCCTATCTCACTACAATATTATAGTGCTGTTATTCCACTTTAACTCATGTTATGGAATCCTGGGATTTGCAGTTTAGGAAGGAGCATTTAGAATTCTCAACCAACAAGTTCCTGATCCTCATTAAACTACAAACCCTAGAATTCCAGAGAATGTGGTAATGACAGTTAAAGTGGAATAACAACACTGTAACAGTGTAATGTGATAGGACCCTAAGAAGGGACCAAAAAGGTAAACAGATGACTTCTAGCCCCTCTGATGATGGTTATAAGATATGAAATCTGTTTCTTCAACTCTATATAACTAAGACATACTTCTACATATTAACAAAAAACTACTAATCTTCAAAACCCGAAACTGCCATTCTCTTCCAGTACTCTCTCAGATATGTAATTATCATGTCCCCATCTTTCTTAAAATTACTCAGTGGTTCTCTTTTAATCAAAGGAGTCAATTTGTCCATTTTTACCCAGTCATACAACTTCATTAACCAGTCTTCTTGAGATGGGATAATCTGGCAGCCATTGTCATATACTGAATAATTTGTCCATATATCTTGGCTATCTGATCATTTGTCACTCCATCATTCCATGAATTTGCATCCTTTTTTGTTTTGTTTTGTTTTGCTATCTAACAAGTCCACCATATATGAATAAAGTCCCTTCTTTCTTTTTCAATTTCCAACAAGTATTAGTGGAACCTTTATACAATTTTGGTAATATTTCTGGTGTTAAATGATGCCTATACATCATTTTATAAATGTTTCCTCTAAGATCATAACTTAACTTAAAGTCTCTTGTCCACATCCTTTCCCATTGTTTCTTTTTTATTTTATGATCCACATTTTGTTCCCACTTTATCATTTTACTTGTTCATCCCCCATCTCCATTTTCAACAGAAATTTATCCATTTTAACAATTAAATGTTCATCATCAGTACACAATTGCTCTTCAAACTTTGATTTACATATTTACCAAACATACCAAACATTCAAAACCAAACAGGTTTCTATCTTGAAACATTTGGTTGATTGTCTGTAAGCAAAGCTTCAAATATTAAACCACCTTGAATAAATTTATTGTGTGTTTTCATTCAATACCGCCCTTCATCTAGTAATAACAAATCTCTACATGTTAACCACTATCTTTAACAGTTATTTCTTTCTTAAATAAAGCTTCATGTGGAGAATTCTGTAGAGGCATTTTAACACAAAACATTCTCTATTTCTTCTCAATATCTGCTTCTCAAAGATATGCTGTTTCTGTACATGAAACCTCAATTTATTTATCACAGTTAATAGCAGTTAATAAACCCATTCTTTTTAAAGTCAATGGGCTGATCCAGATTTCATTACTCAGAACAGATTTATTGAAATCGATGGGACTTAACAGTAGTTACTAATGTAAGTCTCATTGATTTTAATGAGTTTGCTATACGTATAAGTTGGATCAAACCTAATGAATATAGCAGCTATCCCATCTTTCAGAGAGCTAAATTAGAGCTTAGAAATAACTAGTTAAAAGTAGTTAGTTTCCTTTTCTAGTAATAGAGAAATAACTACATTATTATTGTAAGCTGATGAGAAATAGTTTCACTGCTTCATGATGTAACAACTTTTAAAGTTACCTTTATATTTATGAGGGTATAGCCTTACTAGATGGAAGAGGAGGGCTATGACATGTTTCAAGGGTTGTCACATGATGTCTTCTCTTGTGCTTGGCGCTATTCTTCATCCTTTTGTGGTAGATGCTCAGGTGACAGGTCTGAAAGGTGGAAACTCAAATGTGTTGTCTGCTATGGCCAATTTCAGTTACTTTTGAGAAAGGGTGAAAAATTATTATTGGGGTTCTTGGTATTCCAATTACTTTTTGAGTGACTTTCCAAATTCCTGTTTAAACAAAACCAATTAGGGGGACATCAGCTTAAACAAAGACACTTTTTCAACATTAATATTATACCTTTAAAAGAAGTTTTAAAGTAACAAACTGTGAATCTAGACCAGTCATCAACTTGCAAAGTATTTCTCTTACATGCTTTACCACAAAGCAGTGTTCACACCTTACGCAAATAAATTGTCATAACTCTCAAATTCCTGTGGAACAGTTGCTATAATTTGTTTATTTTAATGAAAGCTTTCTTTTAAAAGTATGTAAGAACATTGAAGAATAACAATGGAGAACGTGGTTAGTGATTACAATGTCAGACTAAGGCCATTTCCACACTACGCTGTTATTATTCCACCTTCAACATCCCATGGAATCCTGGGTTTGCCATTTAGCAAGGGGCATTTAGAATTCTAAGCCAGAAAGCTATTTGGTCTCAGTAAACTACAATCCTCAGAATTCCACAGGATGTTGAAAGCAGAACAATAGCATCCTAACAGTGTAGTGTGGAAATGGCCTAAGACTAGTGAGACCTGGATTCAAATTTTCACTCAGACATGAAGTTCACTTGGTATACTTGAGCCAGTCACTGTCTTTCAGCCTAACCTACATCATAGAGTTATTTGGAAGATAAGACTGGGAAGAAGGAGGTAGAACTATGCTGGTGAGCAATTTCAAATAAAAGTGGAATATAAATGTAATAAATGAACAAAGAATAAATAAATGCAACTGTTTAATATTATAAATGATCCATTTATTTCAATATAAAGGTTATTTGAAAGACAGCCAAATATGCTCCAGTTTAATAGAAGCCAATGGCTCTTTAGCTCATTCTAACTTGCTTGCTTGGTTATAGGAGACTGAATGAGGGCAGGTTAGAAGGGATCAAGTAGCTTTCTAGGATACAACATGTCTGGTGACAATAATCTGTGTCACCTTGACGTAAACTACAGCATTCTTCTCAAACATGGAAATATCTTCAATTCACGGTTTGTAAAATTCAAGTTTAGGTTGGCCTTTCTGATTGCTCTACATGCTCCATTGACATTTGACTTCTGAGGTAAAGCACATGGGTTTTTCATCATGGCCAAATGAGAAACAATGACCTGGTGTTCCTAAAATGATGGCCACCTTTTAAATTGCCAATATAAGCTTGCTGACCCGCAGAAAACAGCCATCTACACTGCAGATTTAATGAGTTCATTACAATGTTATATGGGTTCAGTGGTGACCATTAAGTGTATGGCAAAGTAAAAGCCACAGAGATGGGTTAGAATAAATTAAGTACTAGCCTTTTTTAAAAAAAATAAAAAAGGAAATATATTTAAATGGAGACTTTCCAGCCCTTCTTTAACCTTAGCAAGTGCAGAATTACTTGTACATATGTTCAGCACTTAGTGAGGATGGAATAATGGGCTTGGGACATAGGCTTCTGTGATTAAAGCACTGCAAATACTTGCATCACTTGATTAGGTGTTTTAATATCTTTAACTCTTTCGTATCTTTCTCAGGTTATTTATGATGTGTCTTCTGAAAAAGCTTGTTTTTCTTGCTCTTTTATAATAGTTTCTGTCTGAGAGCATCTGGGACAAAGCAATATGAAAAATTGTGTTCAGGTAGTCAGATCTGAACTACCATGCACCTTCACCTATAGTTGCTGCCCCCGTGATTTCCACTAACCTCTCAAAGAGGTTTAAAAAAGGAAACAACAACAACAACAACAACTCTGCATTATTTCCAGGAAGGGATGGCACCTTTTCATTTGTGACACTGCATTTGTGGAACTCCATCCCCAGAAATATAAATTTTCTCCACCACTGCTAACTTTTAAATGGGTTTTGAAAACCCATTTATATCAATCTCCATTTAGTTAAGATGTTGCACTGAACATTTTTAATAGTTCAGTGAAAATAGTTCATTTTAGATTGCTCTTGACTTTAAAGTGTATATTTTATGTTACTCTCTTCTTGTGCTGCCGGCTTTTGGAAAGTTTTAACTACTTTTTTGAGGTTACTGATTTTACATTTTTATTTTATTTTTATATGAGCTGACCCAGAGAGGGCTTGGCTCTATTTTAAGACTTTTGTTTTCAGCTACCACGGTAAGAGGAAAAAAATCCTTAAAGTTATTGTGGGTTGTTGTATTATATTTTGCTTCCCTTTGTGGAGAAAAATATAAAGATCTATGTTGATAATCATGTGCTGATTAACTAATTTAAAATTTGGAGCAGTATGAACAATTTGTTAATATACCCTTCTGATGTGTTACATGACATTTTAGAAAGTCAGAGTTTAGCTAGCAATGCTAAAACCAGATCTATCTACTTGGAATATATTGCTTTTCTTATCAGTTGCTTCAAATAACCATTCTCCTTCACTAATCTAAGAGAAGAACCATAAGGTTTAATTTACATCAGCATTGTGTACAGAGATGCATTTATTTATTTAAAACCTTTATATTATACCTTTCTACTAGAAAGTTTTCAAGATAGCTCAGAATTCAAAACTAAAACACTATGCAAAATAAAATCTGCATAAAGACAGGTATCAAAGCCAGATAAAATACAGAACAAGCAACAGGTGAGAAGAAAAAAAAATAGGTAAAATAAAAGACAGTCACCAAAAGTTTGAAAGAATACAACAATTTTCACATATTGCCTAAACTGTGAAGATGAGATGTCTTGCAACTATTTTCTTTTCATTTAGACAAGTCCCATCCTGTCACAGTCATAACACCAGGTGTGTAAAATTCTCTTCTCTAGACAGAAAAAAAGTCTAATGTGATCCTTACAGTCTGAACCAGTGGTTCTCAACCTGTGGGTCCCCAGATGTTCATGGACTTCAGCTCCCAGAAGCCCTGAGCATTGACCATAGCGGCTGGGGCTTCTGGGAGCTGAAGTCCACAAACATCTGGGGACCCACAGGTTGAGAACCACTGGTCTGAACTTTCTACATTTCCTTCTTCCCTGACATCAGTCTGCATGTGCATATATTCATTTAAATCAAGGCAACATTTCATACATGTGATGAACTGGATTCTAATTCATGAAAACTCATGCCATTAAAAAAAAAATAAAGTTTGAATGCCACAATTATACTGGAGAAAACTATCCTAGTCTGCAGTCATTCAGTGAAACATTGTATATATCAATGTGTACAATGATGTGAGTATCAGGAAGAAATGTAGACTTGTCAAAAATCACAGTAGGATGGCTCAAGATAATTTGATGCACAAGGAAAAAAAGTCCAGACACTCTTTAGTACTCATTAACGTGAAACACAATCTACTAGAAAGTTCTCTGGAGCAACATAAGATGAATGGGAGCAGCACTTGGCCAATCCTGCTTATTTCTGTGGACTTTGTGTATGAGAATTTCCTGGTTGACCATGTCCCATAAGTTAGATCTATATACCTTCAATAAATTATAGCTAGATCTTGAGCAATAATATCACAACAAATTATCACTGGGCTTCTGTGAACCATAGAGCAGGGATTTTGAACCAGTAACATATGTGCCATAACTAGGATTTCATACTGATTTGTATCAACTAGTGGAATTATTTGTGTGTGTGATTGCAACTGTTATATCTTTCCTACTTAAAGTAGATGATAAATATAATAGCAGATTGCCTGTCAACGTATACCGTAAATTGGTCCTCTTGGAAAGGTAGGCCTTTTTTTTTCTTTTTTAAAATATTGGTATACCTAGCTTCTCTAACAAGGTGATTGGTGGGACATATGAAATGAATGATTGAGAAACACTGCCCCAGAGCAGTAGGACTACATCAAGCAAGGACAACAAAGGTAAATTTCTAATATGAATGTATAACACTGTATGATTCTAATTGTGAGACTGCTAGTGTGTATTGTTGAGTAAAGATTCCCTTACATATTTGTGTGCAAGCTAGAAGCATGTTTTTGACTTCTAACTGTAAACCATTTTGTTCCTTGACAGTGTTCCATCTGTCCCATAAAGTCACCACTGTGGTTCCGGAGAGCGTTCTGCTCATTGTCCTTGGCCTTTTCCTGGGTGGCATCGTATATGCAGCTGACCATATTGCCTCCTTCACCCTTACACCGGATGTCTTTTTCTTCTACCTACTTCCACCAATCGTCTTAGATGCAGGTTACTTCATGCCAAACCGACTCTTCTTTGGCAACCTGGGCACAATTCTTCTCTACGCTGTGATTGGGACAATCTGGAATGCTGTGACCACAGGCCTTTCTCTGTATGGAGTCTATCTCAGCGGAATAATGGGTAAGGCTGATTACCAGCAAATGGCTCATTACTCATCCACAATTTGGCCATGAAAGCTATCAGGGAGATTTTTCCACACCTGGTCTTCTATAGATCCAATATGGCTACTCCAGGGCCAGCAGGGGCATTATTGGGACAAATGTGCTCACAGCACCAGTTGTATTACTTCAGTGGCAGCTGAACTCCTTTATGTGTTGTTTTCTTGTGACACAGTGCTCAGTTAGTGTCCCTCATGTCACTGGCACAATGGATCTTCTCCAGGTTTTAATCTGAATGGTGAATGTGTTTTCCAAACTGCTGAACCTGCTTTGAGAAACAGTAGTCAGGATCTTAGATAGCTTCCTTAAAATTCCAATTAAATTCAGTGGATTCACTGCCCCACTGACATGGAAGCCACCAGCCACCATTGATCTCACTACTTGCCCAGCTGACACATAAAGGCCTCCTTCAGCTTTCTTTCCACTCCTTTCTCTGACCCTGACCCTGCTTCTTACTTTTTTTGATTACTTATGTGAATGATGACTGGACAGTGAATTTTTGTTGTTGTTGTTATTGTTAATTGTTGTCAAATTAACTTTGGCTTAAGGTAACCCTATGAATGAAAGATTTCTAAGTCACTCAGACATCAACAGCCCTCCTCAGGCCTTTCAGATTCAGAGCCATGGCTCCCTTGACTGAGACTATTTCCGCACTAGCCTGTTACAGCGCTATGATTCCACTTGCAACTTCCTATGGAATCTTGGGGATTCCACTTGCAACATCCTATGGAATCCTGGGGTGGTCCAGTCCCTCCCAAAACTGCAAACCCCAAGATTCCATAGGATGTTGCAAGTGGAATCATAACGCTATAACAGGCTAGTGCGGAAATGGCCTGAGTCTCTCCTCCTGTAGTGTGGTCTTCTTTTTTCCTTGCTGCCTTCTACCTTGCCATGCATTATTGTCTTTTATAGTGGTTCCTGTCTTCTCATGATGCACACAAAGTATGACAGTCTCAATTTAGTCATATGGGCTTCTAGGAAGAATTTAAGCTGGATTTGTTCTTGGACCCATTCATTTGTCTTTTTTGACAGACCATGGAATTTGCTGAACTCTCCTACATCACTATATTTCAAATGAGTTTATTTATTCCAGCTATCAGCTTTCTTCACTGTCCAACTTTCACAACCATACATATGCCCTTTTCATACGGCATTTTTGATGCGAAAGGGCCCCTTGAGCGTCGCACAAATGTGAGGAGTGGTCCACACGATGCACTCACATTTGCGCGACGCTCCAGGGCCTGACACGGACTGCGCACACATTTTTTCATTTTCAGCTTGAAGCCGAAAATGCTGCGTGGTCGCACATTGCTCCGGGGCCCCGCACGCACTTACCTTGCGTGCGGAGCCTCGGGAGCTGGGCCAGTCGCGCTTCCTGTCTCAGTGCAGCCTGGGAGGGTCCCAGGCTGCACTGCAAAAGGAAGAGGCGGGGCTCTCACGTGAGCAGGAAGCTCGTGCGGAGCTGAAGAAGCAGGGAAGCAAGAGCCTCTCTCTGGAGGCTGCTCGCGCAAGCACTGCACCCTAGTGCTGAAAATGGGTGAGTTGCGGAAAGGGTCTTAGAAACTAGAAATGCAATGACATGAACAATGAATACTTTAGTGTTCAATGATATTTAAAGAACAAATATCTAACAAAAAGGATGGAATTATTGGGAGGCTCTCTTCTTTTTTCCCCAGCTACATTTCTGCCTCCCCAAAGGACAATGCATTTGCTTTTCTGCATGTAATGTTTTTCTCATAATTATTTCAAATTGGGAACCCTGTGCTTCCTTAGATACTCATTTGAGCTTTTTCAATGGGAAAAACAGAAACACGTCCAAGTTATCTTGAAGGAGAGTTTGCCCAGCTCTATGACTTTCATCCTGACATAGGTAGTCTTCTGTGATCTGCTCTCAGGACCAAATTATGTATTATACCAATCATGCCTTTAAAAACTTCATATAAACACTGCCAATCCTGTTCCAAAATAAATAAAAGGTAGCTACACAGCCCTGATCCAATACTATTTTTCCAATTTCATTTGGAGACCCACATTGGCTTGCTACTGGAAATTTCCTCAGCCCTCTTTCTGTTTGCCATACAAAGGTCAACAAGCAATAGAACAAATCAGGAGTCCTTGGGCAACCCAGCACATTCTTTGATCCTTCTAATTAGCTGCAGAGCACAGGGGTCTGTAGCAAATGACTAAGGATTCTTTGGTATTTTATTTGAGGTCATTGCTTATTATGAGTTTCTAGGGGTCCTTCCCTCCCCACACACACATGGTTTAGGTGGTACAGAAACTACATGAGCCAAGCCTACATGGGACATTCATACTGTTTCTTTAACCTTGTAAAAGCTTTTAGATATGATAGTGTTGTTCATCTGGTATATCTGTTAATTACCCAGCGCTGTCATTTAAAAAGAATATCTTTTTTAAAAACTGCAGTGTTTCCAGAAGAAAGTAACAGAGATACTGCAGTGTTTGGAAAAGAGACTATGAAAAGGCAACATGACAGCAACATGGATAGCCACCTAGCAGAAGTGTGGTAGGCTTGCATTGGTGGGAGTGGATCTGGATGACCCTTGAACTACATCCAACCCTATGGCTCTATGATCTGCATAGCAAACTAGTAAAGTCTGAGAAAATAATAATCTTTGCATTTAAAACATGTTGCCCATCTCAGATTGCTTGTCAAGATCTGGTTGCATAATTTTCAAAGCCAGATTAGAGCTGTGTTTTGTTTATTCATGCTTCTAAAGTTGCAGTAAAGCTAGGTTGCCATCTTGGTAACATTTAAAGATTTGCAAGTCTCTTGATGTTTGTGTTAAGGTTTGTTTTACAATAGGTGTTGTGAAATGAACTGTGAAGGACTGCTGTTGCTTTCCTATGTGTGCAGTCTAGCAGTCACTGTCAGCAAGCCCTCTTAGTTCTGAACTGAAAATATGCCCTTTTAAGTGATAGGTAAGGTAGGTGAAAGAGCACTTACTACCTTTGTCCTCATCTAGCTTGGGGGAGAGTTAGCCTTTAAACCTCAGGGCAACCATCATGAAGATTTCTCTTTTTGCCATTGTGAAGCAAATTTCTACCTTGTGGTGCTTTGTGATATTTTAAATATATTGAACAGGGGTGGGAGCAGGGAGGAGGAGAAGTACATCCCTGCTGCCTCCCCATTACCTGCTTCTGTTGTTTTCAATATACTGGTGTCACTATCATTGCAGCCTTCAGGCTGTCAGTATAACAGACTTGAGCATTCTGGGAAATAGATATGTTCTTTATTTAATTTTGTGGCGTTTCAGTCAGTGGGTGCAATTTAAATGCAGCAGAAAGAACACTGAAGTGGCAGTATTCCCATAAATATTAGCTTACTAGCTTCTTCAGGATTATCACAAGTACATAATTGGTAACCTATAAAAAAGATAAATTGTCAGTAATAGTGGTTGCTTTTCAAAAAAACAGGTCTTTCCCTTCTTTTGGTAGATACTTCCATTCCATTCTATTGAGTAAGTGCCTGTTTAAATTTTGCAATGATGGGAAGACTGTGGAATTGTGCTTTTTAAATTGGTCCCAGTTATTGTTTAATCTTATTTGTTTGAAAGTCAGCAGTTCAATAGATGTGAATGCTAAATTACAGAACTTGTTATGAATCCACCACCACATTCGTACGAAAACTAACAAGGGTTATACATATTTGTTTTGCTCTGATTTTAAGATTTTTAAATGTTTAAATGTGATGTTGTTTTATATCGGTGATTTTGTTTAGCAGCGCACATGACAGTGCATGACAGATGGCAGTGTTGTATCCAAAGCCTTTTGACACTTCAAAAGAAATGAGAGGAAGCCGTTTTCTCTATATATACAGAAAAATCTTGCTACTCTCATTTCTTTACATCTGATTCTGAAGCCATGTTATCCATAACCAAATTAATTCCTGTTTTCATGTAGTCAGCAGACTTCCTTATTTTTGCAGTGTGTTGGGGGAGTCTTTCTGGTTAGATAAATAAAGACTATGGCAAACTCCCTTTGAATAAATCTTTCCAAAGAAATCCCATGATAACTTTGCCTTCTGGTTGTCATAATTTGGAAATGACTTGAAGAAACACAATATCAAAATAGTAGAGGCTCCATGCTGTCATAGGACAAAAGCCATTTCTTATTTGTGTTTGTTCATTTATTAAGTGTGTGGAAAGTTGCATTTGTCCTCTCACTAGCAGTAGAAGACATTATTAAATCAAAATAACTGTGGCAAAAAGAGAGAGAGAGAGATATCAAAGTTCGATTGTTTATATAGGAAGGCCTGATCAATTTACAGCTAGACTTGGTTGCCGGTAGTCACTGTTTCTGACAGTTTTTGCTCCAATAAGACAAAGTAAGATCAATGAGGGAGATCCAGCATCTTCTTTAGTTGTTTTGTTTTGTTTTGGTGATAAATCAGCTCCAAACTTTGAAGACTGGGGAACAGTGGCAGCTGATGGCTTCCATGTCAGTGGGGTGGTAAATCTGCTCCAGGTTTTTGTCCAAGTATTAAAGGAGTTATCCAGTGTGCTAAACCTATTTGAAGGATGGGATTCAGCACTTTTTATAGCTCCTTTAAAGTTCAGACTAATAGCTAGAGTAGATTCATTCCAAAGTATTTAACTTTTTCCTCCTTTCCTTTTCTCCTGATTCAGATTTCCACCTGATTTCTACCTATTAGCTTTGGGGTGGGGGCAACAGCATATAGTTCTTATAAAATTTAATTGGCAGGGAGAGTAATTCCAGCTTTATTGTTTCTTTGCATCATTTGTCTCTTAGATGAGGATAAAAATAATTCTTTTTTGTGATGCTTGCTTTGTTATTTTAGGTGAACTTAAAAGCGGATGGCTGGATTTTCTCTTGTTTGGCAGTCTAATAGCTGCAGTGGATCCCGTTGCTGTGTTGGCTGTGTTTGAAGAAGTCCATGTCAATGAAGTCCTCTTCATCATTGTTTTTGGAGAATCTCTGCTTAATGATGCTGTAACAGTGGTATGATTCCATTTGAAAATTAGAGTCTGAGTGAAGAAGCAATGGAACTATATTAACCAAAAACACATTGGATAATTCATAAAAGAGAGTGAAGCAATGTTATGTGATTTTATCTGGAAATATGCTAGATCAATTTACATCAAGATTTAGATTAAATTTATGTTTTACTATTGTTATTGCAGAGGTGGGGAACCTTTTTAGCCCAGGGACTATACTCTCTTGTGGCTAAACTTCCACAGGTTGTGTGCCGGAGGCAGGCAGAGTCTGAGCAAAAGTGGGCAGTGTCAAAGTTAAAATATGCAGGGCCACCCCACCCAACATGCACTTTCATATGTAAATGAACATCTGCACATCACATACCAGAGAACACATACATTTATAGACACAGACCCTTTTCCACATATAACGCACATACACAAAATCATAAGCACATTCACACACACATAATGTGGCACACAACCTGTGGAAGTTTAACCACAAGAGTTACATCCAGTGAGAGACTTAAAAAAAAAAAAGGATTCTTAACTGCTCTGCAGGAGAGGATTTCTTCGTGGAGGGAGGGGGTAGATCCTGAGGAGGTGAAGTTATAGTATGCTCTTCCTTCCTCAGTTCTGATCCCCTCCTCCAAATCCTCTCCTTTGCTACAGTGAGGCTTGAAAAAAACCTTCCATTGATTTCAGTGGGAGTTTTGTAAAAGCAAATTGCTGCACAGTACAGATTTGAGAATATATTGCAAAGTGTGTTTCAGGGAGACTTAGGGTTGTTTGGATGGCCCTGCAATTCACTCCAGGCGTCAAAGTCAGAGGTTCAACATCCTTCTTTTATAGCACTCCTTGTACAGGAAAATATTTTATTAGCCCTTTGCATGGTTTGATTGACAGATAGTCAAAGATGTTTGGTGTTTCAGTCTTGTCCAATTTCATAATTTTTTTTAATTCATTCATGAAAACATCTTTTTCTTTTCCTTTTAGGTGCTATGCAATGTGTTTGATGCCTTTGTTTCAATAGGAGCAGAAAATATAACAGCTGTAGACTGTATCAAAGGCGTAGGTGAGTAGGCTATTGTTATATTTTATTTTAATTTATTTAACCGTTATTAGAAGTTTAAGAAGACACCTATCATTTATCACTAGAAACTAATGTCTGCACTTTCCCTTTTCTTGCATGAAATGCTCTTGCTGCAATTACCGTATATAATGCACCTCTTTACATAATATTCAAACACATTCTTGCTTTCAGTTTCAGCCTGTACTTCTATGGGCTTTAGGAGGGTATCTCTGGGAGAACCATATGATTTCCCCCCCCCTCTGATGGCCCAGAGAACTCCACCCTTGGACGGGGAGAACTGACTCTGAGGAAAATTTGACAAGAATCGAACTCTGGCACTGGTGTTTTGTTGTTGTAGATGAGGAAAAGTAGACATGCCAAGGGGAGCCAGTACACATGCTGGAGATCCACAATAGTCCTGGCAGAAAGGCCCAGCCCAAGGAATTCCTTATCTGGGCTAGCTCTAGTGTACATTCATTCCCTCTCATTAGTGTTAGCTGATCCAAATTCTCTTACAAGCTGCTCAATCTCTTGAAACATTGCAGTTTGTTTTTTTAATTGATAAGGCTGTTATTAGAATAGAGTTTTGGGTTTTTCCCCACTATATTCTATCTCCAATTTTTACACAGCAAATTTAATTATTTTCTCTTATTTTTGTAGTTACGATTCTAAATCAAGAACAGACAGTAGAGACTTTTTTGTTCTTTTGCTCTCTTTTTGTTCCTGGAAGTTTATCCTGACATTTAATTCAGCTGCGCTGTTTTTCTGTTTAGATCTGTTTTACTTGTTTTGTTGCTGTTTTTACTGACTATATTCTGTATTTTAATCATGTTGTACATTACTTTGATATGATGAATAAAACTATATTTGGTCTAGAAAAGTATCTTAGGCTGAACCTAACACAGAGACAGAGAATAGCTTTCACCAGAGCTAGATTTGAACAACTTAATTCTATGGTAAGAATAGGACGGTTTCGAAAAATTCCATACCATGAAGGAACATGCATCTGTGGTGCATCAGCCATAGAGGATATTGTGCATATACTGTTTGATTGCTGTATATATACCAAGGTGAGATCCCAATACTTACAACCACTTCTGGTTAGAACGACCAATTGGGATCCAACTGTTAAACTGACCTTTTTTCTTTCCGGAGAGAATTCACAATCAGTCCACAGGATTGCAAAATTTATTATAAAAGCTGCCTACCTGAGAGATCTTTTTATCACACAAAATGGGGTCCCCTGTCATGGCGATGAGCTTATTTAAATGTTAGGACTGAATTTTTATACTTGTTATTTTATCTTTCTTGTTTACCATGTATTTTACTTCTTATATCAAACTCACTATTTATTAAGTTTAAGTTTATATATTTTAATTATTTTAGTTAATTTTATATGAGCTGAGTCCATTTGTATGTAATTTTATCTGTATTTTTGTATTATGTATTATATTTTTATTGTTGATATGGTCAGTTGACTAATCAATAAACGATGATGATGATGATGATATGATGAAAAACTAAATAATCATATTAGCAGAAGCATCCAGTTCCAGACAGGTTAGAAATCCCTTAATACTCACACCATCCTGGTGTTCTTTTCTTTATACCAGCCAAAGTGTTCTTTCTCTCCTTTCTTCCTCCAATTCCCTTTATACTTTACTTTACTTTATACTTTATTGGAAGCATTTGTTTCTTTTGTCTTTATTTCTTAGCTGGTATGTCAATATTTTTTGTTTTTTTGTTTTCCAACATGGATTTTCTGATAAATTTTAGAAACAAATACTAAATTTAGTTGCCAAACAATTTCTATTAGCATAGCCCTTTTCTTATACAGATTTTCTAGATTGCCTTCCTGTGCAATCCATTTTTTCTCTCTTTCTTCCATTCTTTTTATAGTAACTGCCTTAGTTTATTAAGAGTCCTCTGATAAAAGCTTTTCTTGTGTCCCAGATTATTGCTGCTGACACTTCTAGTGTATTATAATGGAGGAAAATTTCCTTAAGTGCATTTTAATATTTTGTACCACTTTTTAATTTTTCTTAAAAGTTGATCCCCCCCCCCCGTTTCTTTGCTTTCTATAAACTAACATCAGAATGGGGTGATGAGAAACCTATATCACAGACTTAGTAACTGTTTGACTGGCTCTTTTAATCAGTGCTAGTATGCTCCACAGCATATCACTTGTGTTTCTACTTGAGACATGGACTGAAGTAGAAAGTATAATCTCTTGTCTGTAGATTGATTTATTTCCCAATATATTCTAAATGAGTGAGAGCTTTTTAAAGAATGAGCCAGTGTGGTATAATCTGAGCATTGCACTATCACTCTGGAGACCAGGATTTGAATCTCCTGCAGCATGGAAACTCGCTGGATGACCTTGGGCAAGTCACACTCTCTCAGCCTCAAAGGAAGGCAAAGGCAAAACCTACTCTGAATAAATCTTGCCTAGAAAACCATGTGATAGGGTCAACTTAGGGTCATCATAAGTCAGAAATGATGTAAAGGCACACAAGAAGAACAACAAGAAAATGTGATCTCTTGACTGGGGATTAATTTGTCTCCTGATAGCTTTTAAACAGAGAGAGTTAGCATGGTATGGTGGTTTGAGTGTTGAACTGTAATGATGGAGACTACGGTTCAGTTCTCCGCTCAGCCGTGGAAACCCATTGTGTGACTTTGGGTAGGTCACACACTCTCAGCCCCAGAAAACCCTTATTGTTGCTGTAAATCAGAAGTGACTTGAAGGCACACAACAACAAATCTTTTAAATAGTTGAGCAGCTTTTTAAAGAATGTTACAGCATTAACAAAAATTGGTAAGATTTTAGAAATAAGGTAATAAATGATATCTGTTATCTCATACAGTCTTCTATTTGCTCTTCCTATTATTTGTTATTTTTAGATCTCAGTGAGCACTGTAGAAAAGCAAGGCAGCTGCTCGATATCTGAGAAATATACAGACAAAATAATATTTCAACATTTTAATGTAAAACCTGCATTTTGCAAGGTGCTTGCTTAATTTCATTTGTAATATGATCTGCAATGACCTGTGAAATTGCCAGGGTTCAGAAGATCTCTTTCTATCACAAAGCATTACAGTTCTGTAATGGAACAGTTTTGCAAAGAAGCAATTTTGCATGTGAGCAGCAGAGAGTGGGCAGAGGAGTGCTTAACTCTTTCCTTGCCTCTCACATTCTCCCTGAAACTCTCACCCATTTGACTCCAGACCTGAGTTTCTGTGATTAAACAAGGATTTAGATTCTAGAATCACGGTGCTGGTGGTTGACAGTCAGGTACGAATAGAAGGGAGAAGTTCTAAACATCCTTCAGTTCGTGTGCTGCATCTCCCCTACAAATCACACTCCTTTTACACAACTGGATCTATTTCCATCCTAGTTTTGAAGTCATTCTATAATCAAACAATAGTCAAGCTTTATGTGAAACATTAAAAGATAATATTTCTGTACGAAAATAATCCATATTCTCTACCTTCCAGCCCCCAGAATCTGCTGTGCCTATCCCCCATTCCCTTGCCTTTTGCCCAGATGTGGAGAAAGAAGGCACATGTGCCAGGGCAAAAGGCAGGGAATGAGAGGGGGAGCCCCAAAAAAAGAATGAGAAAGGAACTATAATGGACGAGTAATTTGCGGTTTTTCTACTTTCATGAGGGTTTTGCACCCTGAACCCTTGCAAAAGTGGAGGGGCCACTGATGTATCCTTTAAAAAGCAGTTTCCTTCATTATATTGCGGGCAAGGTGACAGGGCCCTCCATATAATGAAGCAATATGTAAAACTATTGTAGTGTTACCACAACTTACCTATAGGTTTCAATATGTCACAATTCCAGTCCTGTTTTTGGAGCCATAAGGGCTGGAAACCTGTATTTGTGTGTGTATGAGAGAGAGAGAGAGAGCACAAACATAAAGCTAAGAATCTGAAATTTCCCAATTAAACGTTATATTTTCTACATTTGACTGGACTTGTGATATCTTCAATCTATTCTCCCCTTGTATAAGACACTGGTGTCCAGCTAATAACATAATGCAAAGTATAAACTACATTTCTCTCCTTCCAGAATAAATACAATGTCTACTGTTTGATGGATAGCATTCATAAAGCAGTGGATGAACCATAGTATCACTAGTGTTACTGTTTTATAATTTGCAGCTTTACCGTACAAAGATGGTTCTTATACCTTTAAATGCTCCAAAATACTGAGACTTGATACACCTACTATTCTTCACTGAACTTAGAATGTTCATTGCAAAAAGTAATTTGTCCTGTTATTCCTTAGGGTACCAGCCAATTAGTTTATCATTAGCATTACTAGGGAGAGGGAAGGTTGACGTAACATCACACTGCTTGTGAAGTTGCTTTAGTCAGTATGGGGGTCGGGGTTGGTTATGCTTATGGTCATGCATATTTTAAATATACAAGGTGGTGGAGTAGTAGTTTTAGTGTTGGACTATGACACTGGAGACCAGGGTCTGGAGTCCCTGCCCAGCCATGGAGACCCACTGAGTGACCTTGAGCAAGTCACACTCTTCTCTCATCCTTGGACAAAGGCAAAAGCAATCTCTTCTGAACAAATTTTGCCAAGAAAACCTTGTGATGGGTTCCCCTTAGGGTCGGCATAAGTCAGAAATGACTTGAGGACAAACAACAGGAGGGGGGGGATACTCAACTTTTTTTGTTTCAAAGAAGGATCTCACAGAGGCATGAGATTCTATCAGTTGCTGCAGCGCTGCTTTAAAGAGGTATCTTTTCCCATCGCTTATTACGCTTGAGAGTGATGTGACATGCTACAGAAAGTGTGGTTGGCAGACATTTCCTGGAGTGGCTTGAGAGTGATTGTGCTGGCCACTCCTGGGAGCATGGCTGACAGGCATCCAGCCACATGTTGAATTGTTGTCTAATGCTGAGAAGGGACTAGTTAGATCAAATTCTTTGAAGCACTACTAAGCAGCAGCCCCCTGCCTCCAAGTAACAGCTGCTGTGAAGAGTAAAATGTTATCTTTTGCACATAGAATGTAATGATGTATCCACTTGTTAACAATATCCAGCAAAAGCACTATTGTTATACCCATGTTATCTCCACCACCGCCAATGTTTCTTTACAGTTAGTGTACTTGTAACAAAGTCCAAGCTCTTGGCCTCTTTCTTTGTTTCTCCGTTGATCCCCTCACCTACTCTTTTGTTATCATTGACACTATAAAGCAAATATGGAATCCTGAATGGCTCAGCATATATGGAGGAATGTGGGCCAGCAGACCGACAGAGATAAGAGATGGCAGGAAGTGTCTGTGGCCAAACTTGGAGCATGTAAAGATATAAGCACCATTTCTGGGTGATGATTCAGTCAAATCTTACTGAATATACAAAGTCATTTCACATGCTTGTGTGCTATGAATGACTCCAGCATGGTACATTTTGTGCAGTTCATTGGAAATACAGCAGTCCTTTTATGTTTATATCCTTTTAAAGAGAGCCATAAAGAAAGATAAGGGAAAATGTTTGCTCACTATTGCCATTGTGCAAAAGGCAGTATGATTCAAGTGGGCTGAATTCCTGCTAAAGGAACATCCTGTTGCATGTTTGTGATGCACACAATAAATATGAGACGACAGGCTTGACATTTTCTTTCATTTATGCTGTAAAAGGGTGAGCATCATATAGCCCTCCAGATGTTGTTGGATTACAGCTCCCAGCATTTTTCACTATTGGCTGTGCTGAGTAGTGTTGCAGGGAACTGCAGTCCAACCACAACAGGAGGGCTGCATGATTCCCATCTATGTTGTGAAAGGAAGCAAGTCAACAATGAAGTTGTATCTGGTCTTTCATGTACATCTTTTTGTATGATGGTGAGCAACACAGACATAACATAAGCCCAAAAATATGCAAACAAAACCACTCTGAATCTTGAGTCTATAGAATCTATTGAGTTTAATCTTATTGTAATGAGTACCTGAACCTTCAGAGAACAAGTGAACCCCTCTGAACCCAAGGTTGCTGACCTGGAAAAATTGAAAGAGGCAGAATTGGTATGTGAGAAAAATCAGTGAAAATGTCATGGCAAAATGTAGTTGTAAGATCCTGGAAACCTAGGTTAGGTAGCAAGGTATACAAAAGGCAGGACCTTCAAAGGTAGCTTTCTCTAAAATCCCATTTGGTCCACAAAGCTTAAGGGGTACTTACTGTGTAGAAGAGATGGTGAATATAGAGGAACTTGGAAACATTTTGAGAAAGGTTGGGTCTGTACAAAAGGGGATGGTTTCCATTTAATCCAAAATGGAACATCAACCAAGCTATACAACAGCCATTAAACTGACCCTGGACAGAAAGATGATGGGAGCCGAGGAGCATCCAGTTCAATATGAATCATCTCTAGGTTATGAAGTGAAAATGTTTCAACTATCCTAATTGGAGCAGGGTGGAAATAGTTCATAAGATAACATGTGATTGTCAAAGAAGCCTGTGGGCCAAAGCAAAAAAAGCATATTCCAGAGACAACTTGAGACAGATGCTGTGCATAGGTCTTTCTGCCTCCAAGCTGGGAGATTTCAAATGTTTGTTTTAAGTGGGCATAAAAGGAACCTTGTGAATTGGAGAGAAATAATGGGAAATTTTATTCTAGTCTGATTATAAATCCCATTGGAGAAGGGTGGGAAAGAACAGACTGGAGGTAGTCTTGCTCTGTATATCGAAGACGACATGTCAAACCAGAAACTTTAAAGAGAGAAGAATTTCCACAGAATTCCTCCAGAGAATAACAAACAACAGCAGGTCCCCAAAGTAATTTAGTACTGGAGACATTATTTCTTTCCCCATATCAAAATGCCCAGGGTGATCTTGAGGTAAAGAAACTGATTACTCCATAGTCCAACTAACACAGTATGGTGGCTGATGGAGGCCACACTGTCCATGTTGCCCTCTCTTAATCTCCACATCTTCGTGACAAGCATGGCTTCTTAAACAGTTAACTTTCTTGCCTGAAAGTATTTCATCTCTAGCTTTTCACCTGCTGCATTTTAAATGTCTTGGGTAGGCGTGGATTGGGGAGCTCTTGACTCTGCAGGGGAAGGTATTTATGCAGGTCCTGATATGCCATGAGTTCCCATCATCAGCCACAGGTTCAGTGTCAGAAACCTGGTGTACTTCATCACCTGCTATGTAGCAAACGCAAATAGCTCACACTTCTGTGAATCTTGACCATGGATCCCAGAATGGGTGGGGCAGGAAGTCTCAAGCCCATCAAGCTTAAGCTTGCGTCCTTAGTCCCTTTGAAATGAGCCGGCAAAATTGGACCAGGATTTCTATGTAGTTGGGCTTCTTCAGAAATTAACAAGAAGAAGCATGCTTAATGTTCAAGCCCTAGAAAATATTAAAGGAGCTATTGTCATTGAGCTCTCCCAAGAATAATAAAGGCTCTATTCTGTGCACACATACTTGGAAGCAATCTATGCTGAATTCAAGGAAGGCAGTCTTCTGTACACATTGTGCTTATAAATGTCTTCGTACTTAAGGATGTTTCAGTGATCATGGATGGGAAAGGTGACTTGCCCTCCCCCTGCAACTACCTACAAATAGGCAAGATTATTAACAAACTGCCTGCCAGAGTTGGACGCAACCTCCACCTTAAAAGCAGTTCCAGAGCTACTGGTATTGGCTATTACTACAAGCCAGGAGAATGGTAAGGGATGTGTATGGAGACTCACACATACACATGCAGAAGATGGAATTATTTTACCACCGGGACAGTTGTTGTTGTGTTCCTTCAAGTCATTTCCAGCTTATGGCAACCCTAAAGTGAATCTGTCATGGAGTTTTATTGACAAGATTTGTGGGGGGGGGTTCTTCTGAGGCTGAGAGAATGTGACTTGCCTAACCTCACTCAGAGGGTTTTCATGGCTGAGCAGGGATTGAACTCTGGTCTTCAGAATCCCATTCTGGTGCTCAGACCAGTAGCAATAGCATAGCAATAGCAATAGCCTGTGTATTTCTATACTGCTTATCAGCTAAGTGCTCCCTAAGCAGTTTACAATATATTTTAGCTAATTGCCCCCAACAAGCTAGGTACTCATTTTACCAGTTTACAGAAGGATGGAAGGCTGAGTCAACCTGGAACGCTACAGGATCAAACTCACAACATTGTGGCTGCAGTACCATCATTTAACCACTGTGCCACCAGGGTTCTTTTATGATGATGGCTCTCATCGGGACATTAGACCATTCAAATAAATAAATAATTTGAATAGCTGGCTATACCTTTGGGTGAAGATTTCATAGCACCATTTTCCTGACTTTACTAGCCATCAGAAGGCAAAGGTTAAAAATTATTGAATACAAGTATGTATTGCTATTAAAATGAAGCATAATTTGTATATTATTTTTGTTGCAGTATCTTTCTTCGTAGTGAGCCTAGGAGGTACTCTTGTTGGTGTTGTCTTCGCATTCCTGCTCTCACTTGTTACTCGTTTCACAAAACACGTCAGAACCATAGAGCCTGGATTTGTGTTTGTCGTCTCCTACTTGTCTTACCTGACTGCTGAAATGCTCTCACTTTCTGCCATCCTTGCGTAAGTTTCAATTATTGTTTCTAGTATTACTAGAGAAGGTTATCATTTAAAAATGAATGTAATGTCAAACTAGGTTGAAATGATGAGCTGTTCAGATTGAAAAACCATGATTGGATAAACTCATACAATTTTGAGGAGGAAATCCCCAAACTCTGAGACCTGCTGCAAGCTGGAGACCAGCCAGAGGATCAGAGAACATGTGCCTGCTTCTGTAGATATCACAATGACCACATTTAGAGATTAGCCAGACCCAGGATGATTGCTCTTATGTAGATAGGAAAGGTACAGTATTAAAAGAAAATACGGAAAATGCAATAGTAAAGAAATCCTCTTCATGAACAAATGGCATGTCATGTAATTTGTCCAGTGGCCACCTTTTTCCATCATAAAAAGGCTTCCCTTCCCCAACTTTCATCCTGCTTATAGGATTGTCAACAAAGGGGGAAACTAGACATTAAAGAGAATGTGTATTTGTTACCATTACCCTATTTTCCCTCCCACAATGGAATCCCTCCTTAGTACTGGACATCTCTGCAGTCAGACTTGCAAGTTAAGTTCATGTTTACTTTTAATGATCAGTCAGTCACAAATGATACTAAATAAAAGATCCATAGATGAGGAAAATCATGCACTATGACAAATAGCCATCTTTCACCATGTGAGGGAGCATGTTTGCAAAAGAAAATGTGACATATTTGTCATCTGGCTCGGCCAAAACTATGGCTTGTGGCAAAAAGTTAAGCAGAAAGGCAGGGAAGCTGTTGGCTCAGAATGAATTCAGATGATGAACTGGATGTGGTGTCAAGGTCAACAGTGTCTTAGGCAGCTCAACACACACTAGATGATAGCAACCTCCAGAGTAATCAGTTAAGGCCTGCTAAACTCACTACAGGCTTCTCTGGTCATCTGATCCTGTTGGACTGAAAGCTGCAGGAAACAGACCAATGTTTCCATCTGCCTGCAAACTACATTGATGATACCAGAAAAAGATTCCTGGACATATCTTCGAGTGTCTCTTTTTCAAGACCCTAGTGCCTTACACAAAGCACCAAAAGATCCAAAAGGATTTTGAGAATCTTAGAATGCTGTCAAAGATGTTTGAGTGAAATTCTTAAATCTCTTACAGTGGGGTGGGCAACTGCCTGTGGTTGCAAGGCTGCACTGCCCACCTCCTGGACCTTAAGGGCACTACACACATCCCGCTGCGCCCTAACCCTCAGAATCTTTTTCCCCCATTAACAACAAGTTTACTGTGTACTTTCCACCACTGAAGCTGTTTTAGGCCTAGAAAACCCTGCATTTACTTAGGAACTGAACTGATCTTCTAGTTTACTTCCTTTACAAGTACAATATAGATGTTTTGAATGGAAAAAAATATTTTTGAAAAATTTGGAGGAATGCCTTCAAAAAGTGGCCCCAGGACCGTATTTTTTCCAGTCTAGCCATGCAAGTCTGGACAGCTGTAGCTTCTGTCACATTGCTTGCCTCACAGCTAATGCAATGCAACCACTTGAGGATGGCAAAATGTTTTGACTTGGTCTTGTGTGATGCAGAATAAATCAGTTGCAAGTTATACTAATGGGATATATAATCCCAAATCCATTGTTGAGGTGTCAAAGACAGCAATACCTTTGCATTCCACTTGATACAGCATAGCTTCCTGCAGGTAATATAAGATGGTGTGCGTGTGTGCGCGCGCGTGTGCACACACGTGCCTTCAAGCCACCTGTTGTCTTATGGTGACCCCATACATTTTCATAGGGTTTTCTTAGGCAAGGAAAACTAAAGAGGTGGCTTGCCAGTTCATTCCTGTGAAATATAGTCTATGAAATATAGTCTGATGTTCATTGGTGCCATTGTTTTAAGGGGAAAAAAGAGAGAGAGAAATTGTGTCCTTCAAAGTGTTGGTGGGTATGTCATATTAAGCTCTTTTTTTCTATAGCAGACACACCCAGGCTTAGGTCTGGCCTAGGACAAGTCAGTATGTCAGAGATATCCCCTGTCATGGACTGGCAAAATATATTTTATATTTTAAAAGATAAGAGTCTAATTGAAATTACAATAAAGAAAATGCATTACAGTTAAGACAAAGTTATTAGATTGAGGTGTGTGTTCTCTTTCTTGCAGTATAACCTTCTGTGGGATCTGCTGTCAGAAATATGTCAAGGCAAATATTTCAGAGCAGTCTGCTACCACTGTGAGATACACTATGAAGATGCTGGCTAGTGGTGCAGAAACTATTATTTTCATGTTCCTTGGAATTTCAGCTGTTAATCCTCAAATCTGGACTTGGAACACAGCTTTTATACTTCTGACATTAGTCTTCATTTCTGTCTACAGAGTCATTGGTAAGGAAACTTGTTTTAAAAACTCCACTACTGAACCACTGCTGCCAAGCAAAACTGTGCAGTGTCCTGGCCCTGTGGGTAAAGGCATACCAACCTAGGTCCTAGGCCAGGCACGATCTTTATTCCTGAGAGGAATAGAAGTCTTCCAGTTGTTTCAGATACCCCTTTAATCATTTATGGAAGTGCTGAGGAAAATCAGAGGAATATCCATCTCTGTGTACTGTTTCAATACATAAAAACTGGTGAAATACAGACAAGTTGATAATATTTAGTAGCATTGTAACATCATAGTTACCATTGGTCCATTTACTGGTGCTCTGAATACTTTTCAGCATTCTAAAAGAGAAATCTGAGTTTCATTTGTTCCTGAAAAATTAACAATGGAAAGCAGTAAAAACCTTTTAAAGCAGTTACTTTTGTTTGAGACAAATGTCCCAACCCAGCAAGAGAGTTCTGTGTGTGCTGCTGATTTGGATGCTCATTAGAAAACTCATCTAGTCCTCATGCAACTTAATGGAATGTCTAAAGCAGAAGAGGAAGAGCATATGACAATGTGTGACTAGAGCTGGATCTTTGCAGTAACTTTATGAAGCATCTGTCACTAAGACAGATGTCAGGTCTCACCAGGACAGACAAATTTGCTATTTCTAGGAATGAAAGATTCTGTTTTGGTAGTAGCTATTGCTTTACAGTCCTTCAGTAGTCATATATTTTCTAAGTCCTTAAAAAAAAAAAAAGAATATGCTCATGAAGACTTTTGTTTTAACAGGTGTAATTGTGCAGACATGGGTCCTAAACCACTACCGAATGGTCCAGCTGGGGATAATAGACCAAGTGGTGATGTCATATGGTGGCCTCCGTGGTGCTGTTGCTTTTGCTTTGGTGGTACTTTTGGATGGAAACAAAGTCAAGGATAAAAACCTATTTGTCAGCACCACAATCATTGTTATATTTTTTACTGTAATAGTCCAGGTATTCAATTTTTCAGCATTTTTCTCACTAGAAGGGAAATTCAAAGTCCTGCTTGAACAATACTTCCTAAATCCAGTCTGAGAGAAATTGGGTCATGCACACACAAGTCCTCCCCTGCTGTCCTGTCCTCTGCTTAGACAGGAGGCAATGCCTGACCCAACTGAATACTGTAATCAGCTCTGTGATGCTTGCCGTAGGACTGAAATCCAGGTCAGACATTAGTTTTTACTTAGGAAGAAGAACAGCAGATAGTGAGGGAAGGGCATTAGACAGTCACAAGCCTAAGATTTGTTCTCTCTTATACCATGCTTAGGAAGACCCAGTGCAGTAGCAAAAGCAGCTCCTAAATATGGTCTTTACATCATGTCAGTGAACTGAGAATATAATTATCTCCATAATTTTAGTAACAGAGATCCTATTTTATGTTTTCAATAGGTACCGCTTGGGACAAAACACAGTTTGCTCTGCACTAAAAACTGAAGTTTCCATGTCAGAGCTGACTATATTAATAGATCTTAAGTTAGCATTTTATGAGAGAGCTATATAAGTAAGGCAAAGACTACATTTTCAAACAAATATTATTTGCTCTTCAAAATTGTTAACACTGTTTTTAAGTGGGGACAAATTATGTGTTTCTACTACTTCAAACCAAAATTTATTTCATTAATATTGGTATGGTCCATGCTATGTGTCAAAAACATGATGTTTTTCTTTTACTAATTTTTATAAAGGGAGAGATTCTATTCTGCATATAAGATATATGTTCTCAAAATTATTAAATATCATTATAGTTACTGTTCCTATTACTGTTTGTCCAAGACCGCTGAAGTAATCTTACTTCATACTACTATGACCTTAATTTCAAGATGTGACATTAGATTTTCAGGACAAATGTGATAGTTATACTACAAGCCAATACTGCCAACTCAACGTAAATCTGATTAGGGGAGCAAGGAACTCACATCATTTTCTTACGTCAGCATTTCAGGAATAGCATGGAAGTGGCAACAATACTACTTGAATAGAATAAAAACTGGCTCTAGAATAGTTTATTTCAGACTAAAAGATGTTATAAGTCCACATCACCCATAGTAATCTATCAGCAGTTACAACACAGAGGTGTTCTTCCTTGCTCCCAGGACTTCCTGTATCACTATTAGAGGCTAGCAAACAGTGTCTGTTCACAGTACAGCTCACAGAGTCCTGGGAGTTATGCCAGCAAAAAGGGGAAAGTAGAGATGCTTTTGCAATAGGAAATTATGCAAGCACACACACAGTATGGGCCAAGTGCTACTCATTCTGCTGTGAGCAGTAACGGGCCCAGGGTTTCCACAGAATAAACTAAATCATCCACCACCTTTAGACCTCAGGCTGTTACCATTTGCCCAGCCAGGGCCTTTCTAAATGATGTATGATGAAGGTGCCTAAAATTAAGGTTTTTAATTGGTATCGTAGATGCGCTTCCTCTCAACTTTCATTATGTGTAATGTGTGAAGTATTTCCTATTGGTTCTTGTAATTCAGGTGAGAATAATTAATCTGTTTTCTTGCACAGGGTTTGACTATCAAGCCTTTGGTGCAGTGGCTGAAAGTGAAAAAAAGTGAGCACAGAGAACCCAAACTGAATGAAAAGCTCCATGGCAGGGTAAGCAGTGTCATGAACAAACAGTGATCAGTGGGGTAAAGTCTATATACATAATATATATATTATTTTATTTTATATAAAATAAAATTATTATTATTAAATAATGAATAATTAAATAAAATTATTATTATTAAAATTGTTATTAAAATGAATGATTAAATCATTATTATTTTACTTTAATTTTGTATAATTTTTCATCAAGAAACAGCCAACAGCTGTTTTCTAGTAATACTGTTGTTATGTTATTACTTGAAAAATTCCACCTTCTCACTGGTCAGTCACTGACCAGGAAGAACTGATAGCATCCAAAAATTGGACCTCTAGGTAGCGTTTGTGGCAATACCCATGTTTATATATAGATGATACCCCTTTGGGTAGTACCAGTAGTACCTTCAAGAAAACAGTTCTGTAGAGAATGTCCCTGCTCATGGTGCCAGGTCATGCCCTCTTCCAGGCTTTCTTCTACATTTCTTTTATATTTTCTATATTTCTTCTTGCTTTCTTCTACTTTTTTTTCTCCAGCACAAGCCTGGTCAGTTTTCCCTGAGCTGTTTCGATCTCCTTCTCCTTTTTTTAGCAGTTCATTTTTAAAGGTCTTTTGTACTTCTCCAAATTGTTTGGTTCCTCTGAGTTTTCTGATAACTTCTCTCTTTAGAGTAGGTGGTTTTGGCTACATTAAGGCAGAGCGACAGAGAATAGGATCTGCTCTTTTCCAGTTTTTGATGCAGTGGGGGAGCACTCACTATGCATTTCTGTTTCGGCAGAGTCCAAAGGGCTCAAAGTCCACTTTTGATTCAGCAGAGACAGAAAAATAATATTTTAGATGTTGGGAGGGGATATTCAACTTTTAGCTTAATGTGTCATATTCCCCTTCCTACTGTTGAAGGCCAGCAGGAAAACATGGGATGGGCTATAGCTCAGTAGCAGAGCATATCGTTTGTATGACAAAGGTTCCAGGGCTAGCACACCAGAAAGTCAATGAAAAGACCATTTCCTTGACACTTGGAGAGCAGCTGTCAGGAAGACAATACGCATAATGATAAATTTCACAGATCATGGGATCTTTGGTGGAGGGGGGAGGTGATTTTCTCTCTTGATAAACTAGAAGGATCCCACTCTTTAAAAAAAAAGCGTACTGATAGGCTTCCTGAATTCAGGATGGACCTTCTGACACACCTAATCTGTCTAGCTACTCAGGGAGTTTCTGAGCCTTGTGCCTAAGAAGCTCTCCACACAACTTTACCCATCTCTAGGAAAGGATACAAATAAACATGCTTCAGATGTTGGTGCCCCAAAGACTAGAATTAGCTGTTGGGATTCTCTGGTCCAAATCTGATCTGTCGAGGCAAGCTTATACAGCTACCTAACTACCCCAAAGTATCAAACCAATCAGAAAGGGCACAAGGGCTTCTCATAGGACTGTAGCATAAGCTTTCTTGTAATGCCAACCCCCAGTATGATGCACTGGCAAGCTGAAGCTCTCCAGCATATCTCCTTGAACCTCGCAATTTTTCTCAAGGTCACTGGGGCACTACTGTTCCAACTCTTGTTGTAAATAACTGGAGAAGAGGGAGGCTGCTGGATGCTTCTGGATAAGGTGAAAGGATCTTTCTCATTTTTCACTGAGAGTAGACTGGTCTGTTGCAGTGTGTCTGCACAGTAATGGTGCACAGGGCAGGGCTACAGGAAAGGTTACATTGCAGCATTATTAGGAGTCCTCCTACTGATCACTGTGTGGAAGTCAGGATCAGCATCATGTTCCCAGATTTTTCAGCTGTATTCTAATCTGTTGATTACAGATACAGAAAGTAAGGCCTTTTCTGCACTTTGTATTAGCGACGGGCCAGAGCGCCCTCCGGCGAGGGTGTTTGCACTTGGGGGCAAACTGGGTCCAGACTACTTGATGTTTGTCTGGACTTCAGCCTGTTCCCGAACGCCTAGAACTGGTAGTTCCCCATGCTATTGAAAGACCGATTAAAAGAGGTCTTTCAATAGCACAGCGCGCCCCAGTCCATCGCTGCGCTAAAGTATAGATCTGCAGGCTCGCGCCAGTGCGAGGCTGCAGATCTTCCGGGGGCGGGCTTCCAGCTGGCGAGCTTCTCTGGTTGGTGGAGAGCCTCTGCCAACCGGAAGCCTCCATTTTCATCTCCGGAGAGTGCGTAGCATGGGCACGCGCTGCTCCGGAGTGTCGTGGATTGTCGGGGGAGCGTGCCAGTCCGGTGAGTACTGGACTGCCCCGTTTCCCCCACAAAGTGCGGAAAAGCCCTTTGTCTTACAATGGTAATTACTTTACCCTTGGTATATGTACACTGTCCAGCCCTGGCCTCTGTCTGCATGTAAACTTTCTATAATACTCTGTCCAATTACCCAAACAAAGCTGTGTTCTTTGTTTCCATAGGCCTTTGACCACATTCTTTCAGCTGTTGAAGATATATCTGGCCAAATAGGACACAATTACCTGAGAGACAAGTAAGTAGAATCAGGCTGTTTTATCTTATTCAAAGGGAACAGTTTATAAATGAATGGAAAGTGTGACTAAAACAGTAAGGTACAATAGTCAGAGATAGAGCCTGCTAATAAACAAGCTAACTGTGAAACAGGTTAGTTCTGTTAGTAAGACAACCACACTGTCTACTAAACCTTGGAATGGCTGGAATTTTTCTGTAATCAAAGTTGCAACACTTTGCATTAACTGAATCAGTTTGAAACCATTTGGAAATCGGCATATCTTATCCTTTTCTTACTAATGCCAGAAACTGGCAGTAAGAGACTTACTTTGCATGTTCCTCAGCTTGGATAGGCAAAGTTGTCAAGCTGTTAGGACATGACTTCTATTGCCTTCTTTTAACACAGTCTTTTGGGCAGAAGAACTTCTTTACTATCCACCTCTATGTCTTATTTCATATGATTTCATACATATTATGGTTTGGCCTAACGGAGCATGCTGCTTCTTCAGTTCAGTATGAGAGACAAGCACAGCTACTCACCCATGCTGCCATGGCCTTGTCTGGGCTTTGTTACTTACCAGATGGCTGAAAGGATGGCTTAGTGTTTCAGCCTTGCACAGCAAGATCCCAAATGTGGCTTCTCCACTGTTCAGGACAGCAGCTTAAATCTGTCACTTGGTAATAGCTTCCTAAGTAGGCAAAGAACAGAAGTGCTCAGTGTTATGTTACCCCAAAACATGGGTGACTCAAGGGTCACCCAGAGTGCCAGTACTTCCATGTAACAATGGGGAATTAATTGGCTCAAAATTAGGAGGCCTATGAGAGGGGGTAACTTAACGAGATCTTTCCACCTTTGTTTATGGGATCACACAGGAAACGACCAGCCAGATAGTTCAAAATGTAAACTGAAAAAGTGTTTTATTGAGAAAATCACACATGCACACAAAAGATGCAAATACTCATGCACCCACACAAGGACTAACTGAAGTTAAAGGGAGGAAAGTGTAGACAGAGGGCTTTTAGAGTTCAGGTGATAATTACTGATCCAGAGTAAAGTGAAGAAAAACTGCGATGTTGCTTAGGTAGGCACCTAAGGACAGTTCTCATTCGAGAATCAGGCAGCATGACTTTCAGTAAGGCGAGAGACTGCGCTGAACCGCTCAAAACCAAGAGTTCTTACACCCAAAGTCTAGTTTGCAGGTATGGGTGTGAATTGTTTTCCCAGCCAAGTGGACAATGAGAGTTGCAACACAAACAGGTCCAGACAGGATCAGTGGTCTTAGTGTTTAAGTGACAAAGGGCTAATGGCTGTCATTATAGCTCTGTATTATGGAAAGGTTGGGAAGACAAAGCAGGGAAATGTCCAGGTGTGAAGGATAAGGATTAGAACAATTACAGTGTGGTGGGGACTTTCCCTTTCTGCTCTGAGATGTTCAGTTCTTGGCATTAGCCTATTGTCTCTAGAGTTGCCTTGCAATCTGCCTGACAGTGACTTCGGCTTCTCCTGGGAGTGCATGTTGCTGACCTGTCTTGCTGTCTCATGTTTACAGTCAGGAATTTGCCTCTTTCCAGCTTGACCTTCCAGTCACCTCAGGTTTCCATTTTATATCAATGCCAAATAATGTAGTGCCAATCAAATAATATTGCCAGTTAAATCATATCAATCTTGAGGGTGTGCGGGGCCGTAAGTTATACCTTCAGATAAATTTTGCATAGAATTATTTTTCTTCATAACTTATTGTAGCCCCACCCCCAACTCATTACTGTTATCATCAAAAAAAACCCCACAATGTTGTAGTAACTCATTATATTACATGTTGATTTTTCATTACCTTTTGTTACTTTTTAAAAAATAAGAAAACATAAAAGCTTAAGATACGAAATTTTGAGATCAGAATGCCCTCCAAAAGCGTTTTCTCTTCTAAAAAGTAATGAGAAAAAGGTAACAAGTTAAACATTATTCATTACATGGGAAAAGAAACAATGTCAGCCATCTTTATTTTGGAAGGGGAAAGTTCCTACATCCTCATTAGGAAAGAAGGAACATTACAGGTAAGATTCTTAATTGTTACTTATACGTTCCAAACTCTGACTGAGGCTGCAATTTTATGCACGTTTTTTTGGGAGTAAAACCTATTCTACTCAATGAGAGCTAATTCTGAATAAACATGTGAAGAATCACACCATGGGTGAAAATCATGTGGCCCTCCAGATATTGTTGAACTATAGATCCCAGCATTCCTCACAATTGACTATGCTGGCTGGGGCTGCTCGGAGTTGCAGTCCAACAACAACTGAAGGGCCTCTGCTTCCCATACATTGCATTGTAAATGGAGTTCTCTTGGAATGAAGTGCCAATCTTGGTTATTTAAACTATAAAATGATAAACATATCCATTTAATTTATAACAGCTTTATATTTTGTGCTTAAATATTAGGTGGTCCAATTTCGACAGACAAATCCTCAGCAAATTACTGATGAGAAGGTCTGCTCAGAAAACCAGAGACCGGATTCTTAAAGTTTTCCGTGAGCTCAACTTGAAGGATGCCATTAGCTATGTGGCAGAGGTAATTCTAAATAAAATTTGTGATAAAACCGAATTTTATTTTACTTAAATGTGGTTCCAACTCTGTACTAAATTAGTTATATAATAGTAATTATATATATACCTCCAATATATATACCTGATATACCTCCAATCAAATGTCAAAATCTTTATTGAATCAGCCTACAGACTATATCAATCAATTAAAATGAGGGAACAAAACCCGAAACATAAAAAGAACGAAAGCAGTAGCAGCAGGAACAAGGAAACACATCAACAAGTAATATAAATATAAAATATAAGATACAAGACAATATATACAATATATACAGATAAAATAGTGATTTTCCAATTAAATAAACCAACCCCCTCTGGATCACTAAAACACCCCTAAAGTGATTAAAAGTGGTTAAAAAGAAATTATCCAACAGCCGGCAAAGCAGACCCGTTATCTAGTACTTTCTTCCTTAATTT
>CAOKZL010002930.1:0-142318 GCA_948472985.1 Iguana delicatissima
GTGGATAATAGGCTTAAATAGAAACTGGACTTTTCCAAGGAATCCAACTGTGAGGAGCCCACCAGGACACTGATTGACAGATATTCATCCCTTGTACACCGGGATTCTTTTGTCTGTCCTCACAGCACCCATAATAGACAGCTGTTACAACATTCATCATGTCTTTGTCAATCAAAGCACTAAAGCCATCAACAGGCAAAAGACCCATTGTGCACAACAGGTTCCCTTTGTCTTGCATCTGGAACCGTCACAGCCATAAGCCATTTTCAGGGTACAAATACCCCTGATTTGAGGAGGTCCAGTGCAGTCTCTTGATGGTCTACTCATCACTCTGTCCGTCTGGCTCCTGAATGAGAACTGCCCTTAGGTCCTACCTAAGCCCAAATACATTTCTGCTCTTCACTACTCTTCTGGACTGGTAATTATAATCCCCCCAAATCCCTCAGCCTCTCCATAATTTTTCCTCCCTTTCTCTTGCAGCTAGCTCTTGTGTGAATGTGCAATTGTGTGTATCTTGTGTGCATGCATGAGTGAATTCCCCTCAATAAAATCATTTTATTAAACAATTTTGCTTGGTTTTTGGCTTGGCCTGACCCCCGTAAAAATTGGGTTTAAAGATCTCACTAGGTTACCCTGCCTCTTGTAGTGCTACAGCTTGTGCTCTGGCTATTCCCCATTATTTGGAGCACATTGAGATGTCCCCCACAGGACCCCAGAAATCAGGGTAACAATCTGCCCTACTTTTAGACAGAGTGAAACCACTGCATCTGGTGGCAAATGCTGAGGGAGGCAGCAGTGGCAGTTCTTCGGGGGTTTTTAATCCTCTGGACGCTCATTCTTAAAGAACAATACTATATTTTCCACCTAGCCTCTCCTGCACTTCTTAAATTATTCTGCAGTTGACAGGCATGACTGAAGACTGTGTCATTTTATTGCCACTTTGAAATAAAGTCCAGCTGTCAGTCCAGTTAGCTTTCATACCTGGAGTGGATGATGGAGGGACTGCCTTTCTATGGAAGGAAAGCAGGGACCTTAAAGATGTCTATCAACAGTTAGGACCCGCACAGTAGACTGAGCGGGCCCACAAATCACAGTATTTCCCAATATGATGAGACTTAGTGCATTTCTGAACACATTTAGTAATTCTGTAGGGCTAATATACAGAAAGAACGAGCATGGTACAGAGTTTCAATGTTGGACTTGTTGCCCAGAAGCAGTGGTGTACCGAGGCCCAACAGAGCTTAGGGCAAGCACTGAAGTTGCACCCGCAGGTGCTGCTGCCGCTCCTGCCCCCACTCACCACACAGGACCAGGAAGGACCCTGGGGGGCAGCGGCGGGGTGAGCAGCAGCAGCAGGCGGCAGAGGGGCCAGGTGGGGGTTCCTCTTTTTGCACCCCCCCGGCATTGGCCCCCAGGCCATGCATCCCAGTTGTCCCACCCTAGCTATGTCCCGCCGGAAGACCAGAGTTCAAATCCTGATCAGCCATGGAAACTCACTGGATGACCATGGGCAAGTCACACTTTCTCAGCAACAGAGGAAGGCAATGGCAAACCTCTTCTGAATAAATCTTGCCAAGAAAACCCAATGATGGAGCTGCCATAAGTCAGAGTCAGCTCAAAGACCCACAAGAACAAGAGAAGATCCATATAGATTTTGCAAATGGAAGTACTGTATTTTATCAATCTCTGCCTTTTTGTCTACTTTTTTGGTAGTGCATTGTCAAAAAAACAAAAACAAAGAGGATATGTGTAAGTGACCATTCTGAGTGGATCACTACATGATCCTATGCATAAATATCCAGAAATAAGTCACACTGTGTTCAGTAAGTCTTACTCCCAGTAAGTATATTGAGGACTGTAACATGAATTGTAATATGAAAATCCCTGGATCAAATATGTTTTCCCTGTTCTGAATTTACAAGGTCTAAGACAAACCCCTCTCTCTTAGCTTTCAGTCTACTTTCAATATTGGGATAGTAATAATGATCTATAGAGGATATTCATAAGGTACTGGGTGTGAAGCACTTTAAAAGATGTAGCTTATTAAGTATTAATATGTATAGAATACCAGTAGTTCATTTAATTTCTTCATGCCTGTATCTTACATACAATCAGTCCTTTGCTAATTTAGATTCTGTTCTTATTTTACTTTACTTTGTTTCATTTTTATCCTGAAGCAATCTTTGCATATATCAACAGTAATTGTTGTCATTGATATTACTACTAATACTAGGCAGAATATATTTCAATCAGTTTGGAAACTGTTCTAATCCTTGGTACTGAAGAAATCTCTGTGCAACTATGAAGATTTGTAAATGCATTGAATAAAGAAATTGCTAAGGTACCTCAGAGAAATCTTCTCCTGTTTCAAAGTACATTGGATCTACACATTTAAACCAAATCAATACAATATTTTTACAGGAAATTAAAAGCACCATATGGCAAATTGACTTCATAACAAGGAATCAGAGATGGTTAACAGTTTGATACTTTAATTTGGAGAGGCCATTATACAATATGTTCACTTAATTATTAATCTTTAAGGCTGAAACCCTATACTTGCTTACCCAGGAGTAAGTCCCACTGTAGTTAGTGAGGCTTACTTCTGAGCAAACATTCATAGAATTGTACTGTTAGTGTGCTTCATAAAGTTTCCAGTTAAATTAGGGATGACAAGACCCACATGAATACAAAGAGCCAAGAGACTCATTAGGATATGTGCTAGGAGACAAAGAACAAAATGTAATAAAAGTTACCATTCCAAACCATAAATTCGCTAGATTAATACTTCACTATGATACGTTTTCTAGAAATATGCAGATTTTTTTTTTTTTTGCTTCAGTCACTCATTTTACCTTTCATGAACCCCCACCCCTTCAGTCATATTAGAGTGCTAAGAACAGAAAGCAGGCCTTGCTGGATCAAATGAATGATTCATTTAATCCAGCGTCTTGTATTTAAGAGCACTTAGCCAGATTCCTTCAGCATGGCACGAAGGCAGTTCTCCGACTGTCTGACTACAGCAACTGCCTTGAAACCTTGAGGTCTGACTTTCTCTACCATAAGAAATAAACCCAGTGTTGTTCGCTAAATTGTAGAACATTTGTCTAGGACAGCTAGGCAGAGACAGTGAACGAGGAGCCTTAGGCAGACGTTGGAGGACAAAGTCGTATAGTCCATATAAGCTGTTCTTTGTCCTATAAGCTGGCTTGATGACCTTAGTTTCTGTGGAGCATTCTGGCCTGTGACCTCTACTGAAGTAAGGTTCAAGTCCCGCTTCAATTGGCTCGTGTATGGGGAATGGAACCAGTAAGGGGGCACAATCATGTGCTTTGTCTCAGGCAGTGAAACATCTTTCCTTGCCCCCCATGTCTGCATTTTGACACATCCTAAGACTTACTGGACGGGCACTTAGGATGCGTGTACTTCTTATTATAACAGTGAAGTGTCAGAAAATAGGTGTTATGTTTCAGTGTTACCAAGATGTTTCCCTACTTTTGACAGGCTCAGAAACTAGCTTAACAATTGGAGTCCTAGAGATCTAGGATATGGATTCTTGCTCTCATGAAGAAGCTGACTTTCTGTGATTTGATATCACAGAAATGAGAGACAGTGGATAGGTTTTATATTTGGTTACCATTTATTGAATATATTTTTTAAAAGGTGCTGATAGACTTGTGCAAATTTATGGAACAATTGACTTTCTTCTAGTACTCCCTGAGATTATTGAAGACTTGTGGATAGATATTAATTATGCCAGCTGTTAGACTGTCTTTGAATCTATTAATTTTGCTTGTGGAACCAATATTTTTTTCTTTTTTCCTTTTTCTTCCTTGTTGTCTGTATTTTTCTCTTAAGTGGTATTGAGTGATAACCCACATTCAGAGTCAGTGGACACATAGCTGTTCATCACATTATTGGCACTATAAAAGGCAACTTGCACATGTGAATGAGCCCTTGCAGACCCAAAGCTGAGATCGAATATTTCTAGCAATGGATTAGCATTGAGCAACAGATTTTTCTTTTAAATGTGTTTCTCATGAGGAAAATGCAACTAAAAATCTATGACAAAGGCAAGCATTGCAAATTAAACAATGACAAGCGTAGAAGAGAAGGAAAAGGGTTTATAGATGGCCAGTGAAGGGACAAAAGGCAGAGCAAAATGCAGATCTCTCCACATCCTAGCCCAGCTGACCTGTCCAGGCTTTTCAGCTCCATGTAGTCAGTCTCCTCTGCAGCTTAAAGAATCCTTAAATGTAAGAATTAGATTAAGCATGAAGCTGAGGAAATTAGGTATAAAGACAGGAAAATGACAGTGGTGTTATGAATTTCACAGAATGTGTGTATGTGGATTAAAGTTGCCAGGTTTCTAAACAGCAATGAAGGACAGTCAAGACTGGGAGCAGTTCCGCACTACACTGTTATAGTGCTATTATTCCCCTTTCAACATCCTATGGAATCCTGAGGTTTGCAGTTTAGGGAGGGGCATTTAGAATTCTCAGCCAGAGAGCTCTTTGGCCTCAGGAAACTACCAGCCCCAGAATTCCACAGGATGTTGAAAGTGGAATAATAGTGGAAATGCCCCAGGACTTGGCAACACTAACCCTGGCCACTCTCACAAGCAGTCACGTAGGGACGTGGGGGTAGAAGGGGTGATTTGCCCTGGGCAGCAATGTTTCTGGGGTGTCCCAGCCCATAGCCATGCCCCCAAGTGCCCTGGCCATGCCACCATGCACCGTGGCCCCGTCCCCACACACTGTGGCCCCACCCCTCACAGCATAGCCATGCCCCCTCCCAGCCCCCCTCCACACACTCCAAGCTCCACCACTCCTCACAAGTCTCCCCCCCAAAAAAAAATTGGCTTGCAGTTTGAGGGTACCATGATACTTTTGACATCCCACTTAATGCTTCTACAGGACCAACCGTCTGGCACTTAAATAAGCACACCCCTGGCAACCCTAATGAGGAATGAACCCTTGTGAACACCAGACTGGGTGAAGAAGAGTTAGCCTGTTTCCTTGGAATGCAGACACACCAAGTTTGCTTTCTTGTTTAAGTTAGAAAACTATTTTTTATTAAGAGAAATACACAGATATAGGGAAATAGATTGAATTTTAACTGACTAAGCTGAAGAGACAAGGAATCATGTTTGCCTCCTTGTCTTGAAAAGAAGCCAAAGTGTCATCTTCTTCTTCTTCTTCTTCTTGAAGGAGAGAAACTTGAAAAGAAACCGAGGTAATGACAATCTCTGATTGTCAGTCTAGATCAAAAGGTAGGTCAGCTCGGGGAACAGACAAAGGACTGTCCAACAATCTGAGATCTATCTACTCCTGTCCATGCAACCATGCCTCTTGAGTGTAAGCTAAGTCACATCTCTGTCCCCTCCAACAGAAGGAAGTCCTTCCCTCTCACTATCTCTTTCCTCTGCCTCAACCTCAAATTCACATTTTTTCCTTCCTTCTGCCCCCTTTCCTCCTGTTTCTTCTTCAGTTGTGTAGAGGCCCCATGGAGCCAGCAAGCAAGATGGCCCCACAAAACCATTGTGTCTCAGGAGCCTAAGAGGAGGATTTTGCAAATAACAAGAGTTCTTCTGGCATGGCAGCTCAATAAGTCTACCAGCCAACCCATTTCCCATTCTTAAGGTACAAAAAGGAACATTTCCCCCCTCCACCCAGCAATTCAAAGGTCAAGAAGGAGGCAGCTCAGGATTGCCAAGAACATGAATATCTCAGGGTGTGCACATCTTCCAAAGCCAGTTTCTTCTTGCCCTTTGGCACTCAAACTGAAGTGAGAGCAGACCATGGACTCTTTTGTGTGTATCCTCTGCTCTCTACTGCTGAATACCAAGATGCCCCAGTTTCTTTCCTCCTTCTCCTCCCATGGTACTACTTCAGCTAATTTCAGTTGCAAGAAACTGAGTACAAAGCACAAAAAAGTGGTTTGCACTCAATTATCTCAGTGAGGGGGCAAGGACAGGGTGGAATCTTGCCCTCCTTTATAGACTCAGGTAAAAGCAAACTGCTGCAGCCTCTCCTAGTACTTGTTAATAACTTTTACTGTCTTGATGTTACTTGTCCACATGTGCCCTGGTTTTCATTTGTGAATGCTGAAGGGTATGCTCTATTGAGAACTGAGAGTAGTTCAATTTACAACTGAAAAGCACCTTCCTAAGGGCTGCTGGGAAGGGGGGGGGCAGACACAAAAACAAAAAAACAGCCAGTGGGAGATCTCCCAATGTTTTCAAATATAAAATTCAGCACTTTTCTCTCAGAACTCATCAGCCTTCATTAATCATCCAGGAATCTTCTCCTGCCATCTCTCTGCACCTGTTTTTGGCTCCAGCACATCTGTAATCTCAGTGCCCTTCATACTAACAGAAGTGCTTCTAGCAACTCCAAAGATGTGGATGCTTTTCTAAATGTTTGTAATTGAGGACTTATGTGCAGTGGCAACAGATAACATCTGTTGTACCCATTAAGCCTAATGTGTTGAATTTTCAAGTATCTTTTATTGATTGACTGATTTATTGTTTAATTTTGTGTTATTTTCTCCAACCCCATCAAAATTTAGCTATTGGTCTCTTGTGTTAGAGAACCCATCTCAGTTTCTCTGTGAAGAAAATTCTTGTTTTTGCACGGAAAATGCCATAGGGGACTTATTCTGCACAAAATATCTTATATTCTACATGTGCAGACACATACAGACACAGACACATACAAGTGCATGTGTGAATTTTACATAGAATAAGTCCTGGACCATGCCAATTCTTGTCAGTCCAGGTTTATCCTTGTCAGGGCTTCCTGACACTTAAAAAAGACTTTCTTCAACAAGTGTTCTAATATTTTTGAATATTCTTTCCTAATGGTCAGATCACTCCATTATTATTTGATATATTCTAGGGCTGTCATTCCAGCTGAGGCTTACTCCCGTGGACATGCTGTATAAACGCTAAATCAAGTGGCAAAATTTCATTAGTGTCCTACTGTTTTATGTGTTAACCTTCTTGCTTTATCTCCGAATGCCAACCTGTTCGTAAACATATTTCGACCTTTAGTATCTGTCCCTACCCCCAACCAAAAATGGAATATCACTCTTGAAATTCAAAAGCTATGGTGCATTCTGAAATTTGTGTCAGTGTATCTCCATCCTTGGAATCATAGCAGACAGTATAGGGTTGCTCTGTCTATGTCTTAACTTCTGGAGCAGAGAGGGATGTATCACATCTGTTTCATCCAGAGTACATCTGTTAATTTTCTGACATAAACTGGATAGCCCTGGAGCAATGTGTCAGAAACAGCTGACAATTCTGATGACAGAAAAGTGCTTATAAATATATTAATCTGAAGCGGGCGACTTTCCATTGGCATTGGTTTAGTATTTTAAGAGCTAACAATGAACTGTTGAATGGAGGAAGATGAATGTTTTCTATGCATATTAAATTCCATTCACTGGAGTGGCTTTAAGGGCTTCAGTGAGAACATGCCAAGAGAAGAGGTCAAGATGGCAAGATATCATTAATGCCACAGTAGTACTCAGAGAATGGTGTGCTTTCACTCTTCACCACTGCAAGAAATACTGGAAGCGAATGTCAGGCACTGTGGGACATACACTGGGAACAGTGGGAGTCAGCCACAACTCCTTTCTCACCATACAGCCAGGAGGAGTAGTCAAAGGGAAGAATGGAAATGACTACTCCTTCAAGTCAACAAGCAGAGAGCTTGGGGCAAAATCTTTCTCACTGGAGATGTCAGATGATGAAAACGAATCAATCATCTTGACCAGTATTAAACCTCCCTAGCCTGCAGTCTATCTTAGCAACAAGTCAGCTGAACGACGGGGAACCTGCCTGCTTGCCTGATGTATCTGACAACTGCCTTACAACAGAGGATAGTACCGTTACTTTCTTGGGTCATTTCTGCAGTGGCCTGTTATCGTGCTGTTATTCCATTTTCAACATCCTATGGAATCCTGGGGTTTGCAAACTGCAAACCCCAGGATTCCAGAGGATATTGAAAGTGGAATAATAGCACTATAACAGACCAATGCAGAAATAGCCTTGGACTACAGTCTCCAAAATCTCCAACCAACATGGTACTGACAGGGAATTCTGGGAACTGTAGTCAGAAATAATGTTTCCAACTTTTAGAATCTAATTACATTCATTAACTTAGCCAACAGAAAACAACTCATCAAATAAATGGAGAAAACAGGACCTGTTAGTACTTAATTCTGATGTCAAATGCTAATATTTGATACTCAAATAACAAAACTGGGCTTCTGATTTAGACATCAAAATGACTACATCTGGGAAAAAAACCTGCCAAATTTCTAAATATTTGCATTTTTCACAGCTCAATGGCCACACCATTGAGCAAGAGGGAATGTAAGATAGTAAGATGCAAATATAAAACTGCTGGCAGCAAAAAGGTTGAATGGGATTCCTGGCTGTACTGTACATAAGGTGTACTGGAAACAGACAAGAAAATACTCGGGCACATGGTTAGAGCTGTCCTTGGTAGGACACCAAGAGACTGATGTTCAGGTCCCCTTTTAGCCAGATGAGCAGGAAGTCCCTCCCCTCCCCTCCCCTCATGCAACAGGCTGGTTTACCATATTTCTCTATAGCCAGGTTTGTTTTCCAGTCTTAAAATAGCTGGATTGGCTCCTGATTTGCTTTAAGGCCCCATTCAAGATTCTGGTACTTACTCTCAAAACCCTAAATCAGAAGAGACTCATGCAGCCCTTGAGATGTTGCTGAACTGTGACTCCCATAATTCTTCATCATTGGCTACTAGTCATGTATGTGCCATGAAAAAAAATAAGGACCAAACACATAATGTGTTTTATGTAATATAACATCAGACAGTATTGACCACGTGCTTCATACAACAATTTATTGAAACATTTACTTATTTACTTAAATACTGTAATTAATTTGAGTTGTACCTGTTCTTATATTATATGTTCTGTTTTCCTTGCTGTGTTTTTATGCATCTTATAGTTCTTTTACTATTTATATTTTTAATACAAATTTAATTTAAAAAATTATAAAACATTGGCTATGCTAGCTAGGCTGCCAGGAAATGCAATTGAATAGCAACTGGAGGACCACATGATAGCTTGCTGTAAAGGATTTGGGACCCTGCTATTCAAAGAATGTCTCCACAGACAGGCTTGCCACTTCTCAGATTGGCTATGAAGGTCTTCTCCTTCCTTTTTGGAAGTGAACTACTGTATATAACCACAAGAGCGATTACTTTTTGAGTACTCCAGTTTTGGAAAACTGTCCCTTTAAAAGTGCATCTGGCTTCTCTATCACATTCTTTTCAGTGACAGATTATGACATTTTTATATTCTGAGGCATTTCAATTTGAGAAATCCCTTAGCTTGCTGTATGTTTCTAATAGCTGCCTTAATTTATTGTTACTAGCTTTATTATTTATTTTAGTGCTTGTTGATATATTTGCTCTTCTGCCTTCTTGAATCTACTGAATGAAGCATGGCATATTAATTAAACAAATATTAAATAATAACCAGAGTAAGATGTAATATAAAATACCATCTAAAGATGAGTACAAGTCCATTTGAAATAAGTGAAGCAATATTGCCATCCAAATTTTATATTCTAAAGAGCTCCTTCCCTCATGGTTTTCCCCCATTAATACCAGAGTTTGAAATCATCTGAAAAGAATGGATTCCTTAAGGACCTTAAAGACTAAGAAATATCATGTCAATAAAAATCACCATTGATCTTGGATGTGATGTATTAGAGGGGTCACACTTCAGTACTGCATCCAGTTATGGTCGACTTTGCACTGAGTGTAGAATGGACAGAAGAAACAGGAAAAAATAATTTATTTTTGATCATAGATTAGTGGTGCAACCCTGTATAATTTACTTGGAAGTAAGTCCCATTTAGTACAATAGGACTTAATTCTGAGGGCACAGATTAAGGAAGTATAGTGGAACTTTATAACTACATCAGAGAGAATAATGCAGTAGCATGGGCACATCTCAAATGTCAAAACGTATACTAACATAAAGGTTCAAGTTTCAAAGATCTACTTTTTTATTTCACTACATTTGCCATCTGCCTTTCTTCCAAGGAGCTCAAGGTAGCATACAACCTGGTGAGGTGGGTGAGGCTGAGAGATAGTGATTGTCTCAAAAACACTGAGCTGAGCCTGAAAGGAGATTTAGGCTCTGATCCATCAAGTCCAACCAACTGGTGTTATGACTATAATGATCAGATTTTAAAAAAAATGTTTATGTACACAATGATATCAATGTGTCTTAGAGAGTACAGGGCGGTGGGGGGGGCATTCCTGTACCAAAGAGCTTGCAAGGAGAGAAATGGAAGTATAAACACAGGAAAACTATACATTTACTTTAGCTTTCTTTTGAATTTCGTTTCATTATCTGAACTAAAGTGGTTTGTTTGGTACAGGAGAGCTAGGAAGGATCAAAAGTGATCATGGCTGATGTAGGTGATAGTTCCATATAAAGGTGGGAGGATACAGAGCAGAGTTGTTGAAAGGAGTGCAAAAATTTTAGGAGATAGGGTTAGACACCATAGTTGGTTATGTACAGATGCTTGGGCTGGGATGCAAGGCAGATTACAGCATAATTAAATGAAGAGTAAACATGCAAGATATTACATGAATGAATATCACTGTTTTCCTTGTCTAGATTTGCTAAGTGAAATGTACCCATTCATTATCAACAGAAGCCAATTAACATATTGAACCATGAAGTGCTATTAACCAAAACTGGATTCAGTGAAAATACTGATGTAATCAAAATGTAATAAATATCAATACACAACCCCTGGAGATGTGAAACTAAATTTTAAACTTATTTTGAGAAAATCAGCTGGTTGTCCATAGCTGTGTAAGGGTGCAATCCAAAGCACATCTGCCTGAGAGCAAATCCCACTGAATACAATGAGGCTTACTTCTGAGGAAACTTGCACAGGAACTGACATACATTTTAACACATAATATAACAGTTTGGGGCCAATTTTTGACAATTGTCAGGAGTGGTTAAGGTGTGTGTGTGTGTGTTTCAATTAATAACACTGTTCCAGATTATATATACTTTGGATAGCTGTGTTGGCCATGCAGCAAAACACAGTCCTCCTTCCACATTCATGACTTTGACCTTTATAGACTTGATTATTCATGAGGTGCATGCGTGCCTCCCCCCAATTCTCCTCCCTCTATTCCCTTGTGTTTTTCTGGGTGTGCACTCAGGCAAAAGGCAAGAGAATGAGAGAGAGGCACACGTGTTCCTTCCTTCTCCCCTCTGGACCCCCCCCATTCCTTTGCCTCTGGCCCTGGTGCTGAGAACATGCGCTGAGGCAAATGGCAAGGGAGTTGGGCGGGGGAAGCACACCCGTATCTTCCTTCCCCCACCCAAAGATCCCCTCTCCTGTCCCTTCATGCCCGGCCCCAGTGCTGAGAAGGAAAGCTCATGTGCCAGGGCAAAAGGCAAGGGAATGTGAGGGGAGAGCTCTGGAAGTGAATGGGAGAGGAATTGTGGGCAGGTGAGGGAGTTATTCACAGTTCTTCCATTTTTGTGAGAGGTCTGTGCCCTGAACTCCTGTGAAAGTAGAGACTCTTGTACAGCAAAATAATAATAATAAAAACTTCGTTGTTATTGTTGTGTGCCTTCAAGTCATTCCCAACTTATGGCAACCCTAAAGTAAACTTATTAGACCAACCAAAAGGCACAAGATATATTATGCACGCTTTTGAAGATAATAGGTTTCTTTATCAGGCATGGATGTCAAAAAGTCATTTTAGGTGAAGGAAGGTAATGATGGTGGGTCATAGAGATGTATCTTTCTCAGGATGATAAAGCTGAGTTTAAGATGGTGGTGGAGGGAGATCTGATGCAGGTAAAGACCACATCCCTTGCTGGACACAAAAGCAAGGCAAAGTAATATATTTTGTTTTCCCATTGCTAGAAACAAAAGGAAGTTCCTTTGAGATCTAGCCTGCATCTTTCTTGTGTGAGGTGACAAGCCCCTTTGTAGACAGAACACAGTGAATCCCTTGAGAAGCCTCTGTACTGACACGTCTGCAGGCAAATTTAGGTGCTGTAAAAGATAAAATGTGCCAGTGATAGTCAATTTCAAATTGTTTTTCCTTAGCTGGAGGTGAAAACCTCTGTGAGTGAGTCCCAGTCTGTGTGCTCCTCTAGTTCAGGATTACACTGAACTCAATTTCAGTTCAATTTGGTATCTTTGAATTCAAAAGATATATATTCAGGGGCAGTCATGTTGGCCATGTAGCAAAATGTAAAAAATATCCACAGACAGATGGATAGCAGGGGTACGTTTATCAGGCCAACAAAAAGGCACAAAATACATTATGCGTGCTTTCACAGTTCACAGGCATCTTTATCAGCTATTTGCTCTAAATGGTGTGGAGATACTTTAATTTTTCCATATTTGGGTCTGAGTTTGAGGTACTCAGAGAGTACTCTGGGGATATGAAGAAGGGATTTCAGCTGTATGCAGTCCATGGGCCACACCTTTCCCATCCCTACTTTAGGGTGACCACGAATTTGGAATGGGGATATGTAGATAAGTAGTGTACAACTGTGGAGCAGCAGATCTGAGGAGTAAGTAACTTACATATAATTTATAATTCAGTTTCCCAATCATTACAGTAAAAATACATTATGTTTTGACAGTAACTTAACAAGGGATACTTTCATTCTTTTTCATGGTATAACAGCAATTTTTAGTTACTTTTATAAGTCCTGGGTTTGTGGCCTCACTAAATGATGGAGGAGGAATATCACATTGTTTCATGTGCTTCGTGCTGCTGCATACTTTTAAAAAAAAATTACCCTAACTTGAGCTGTCTTTGAGAATTGGTAATGAGCTAGTTTTAGAAACAATAATTATTATGGTAACTAGCTAATTTGGGCCCTGGAACTGTAATTAGCTACTTTTTGGAAGTATCTTCCCAAGTTCTCTAAAGTAGATTTGGAGTATACGTACACTATACAGTTATAGTAGTTTGGTAATGTTGCTTTAACTGCCATGACTATATCCTACAGAGGCTTGGGGTAAGCAGTTTGGTGAGGTATTTAGAATTCTCTGCCAGAGTGTTCTAGTACATTCCTCTGAAAGAGACCAGAGAACCTCAAAGTGTCTTGCCAAAGCACAAGCTGGGGGATTCATAGAACAAAGCCATGACAGTTAAAATGTTATCAAACTGCTATAACTGTATAATGTAGCCACATTTCTCCTTTTCCATAGGTGGTTGTCAGGAAAGCTGTTTAGCTATTGTATCACTGACAATAATCTGCAAAGGTAGTTCTTCCTGCATACATATACACAAGACTCTTGTTTGTATAAGAGAACATGGATGTCTGTCAGGGAGATAGCTTGAAGACCATGACAACTAAACATCAGAAATGTGGCATGCACCTTTAAGGGTCTCCATCTTGGGTTTATTTGGTTTTTAAAGTTATTGACTAACTTTAAGGCACCAAATCCTGCATGATCTTGGAAGCTAAGCGGGGTCAGCCCTGGGTAGTACTTGGATGGAGACTGCCAATGAATATCAAGTACTGTCAGCTATATTTCAGTGGAAGAAACTGGCAAAACCACCTATAAGGATTCCTTTCCTAAGAAAACTCGTATGAAATTCATGAGGTCACTCTAAGTCAACAGATAACTTGAAAATGCATGCATGCATGCACGCGCACACACATACATACACATAGAAGCTTGAAATGTGCCATAGCACATTTCATCAGTAAGTGGCAGACTTCCCTAACCAATGTATAGATTTTCAGTAAATACAGTTGAAGCTGAGGGTGCACAGTCTGAGGGCCTAAAACAGAGGGATGCCTTCCTCCTTTGCTGTGGGACAGCCCCTTTTGTACCCAGAACTCTCCCTTATCATGGCAGTGGGCATATCTAGGAGTTCTGTTTTCAGTAGCTTAAACCACACTGGGCAAGCACAATCTGACAGTACAAAACTTTGGTTTGAAAATTCTGATATAGCAAATTAAGGGCTATTCTAACACATGTAAAGCTGAGCAGCTTTCCTAGTAGAAAAAAGTTTTAAAAGGTAACAAAGAAAAATAACATTGTATAGTTAGAACTCTTTTCTTAATCAGGAAAAAATGAACACATGTTGAGGCTTTTTAACATAGGAGAAAAACAATGGGGTCAGAACAAAGGTATTGGAACTTACGGTGCTAACCAGAATAATATTTTACTTATTTGATCAATAAAACCATGTTTCATTAAGTGCTCAAAAATACCACAGTGAGTATTAAAAATCCAGCAACATCTACATTCTGTCCGTTTCTCTGATAACTCATTAAACTATGCACTGGTTCACTTCACCCTTGTCTCACACTTTGCTGCTTCTGAAAAGGGGGAAAAGGGGGTGTTACGTTTAAGTTCAACTTATTAGAATTAGGAAATATACCTAGGTGTCTCGCCAAGCAACAATTGAGTGGACAACATGGATATTTTAGTCAAAACCTCAAAAGTATTCACGTGCTGAGGACTCTCTTATCAAATGGAATGTGTCAAGAAAAAAAATGTGGGAGCAACACTTCTTTTTTACAGAAGTCAATAACTATGAGACCTTCACTGAAAGTGGGAAATAGACTCCAGCTGAAAAGCTATATGCAAAACTTGGTGAAAGACTAAAGGTAAAAAAGAGTTGCCACAAAGGTTTTTCATTCCATTCATGGGACATTAATGCAGGGGCAGAGAGATATTTTCAGGAAACATGTGGTTCAGGCCTGTTCCCCTAATTAAGACTTCTAACTTTATGGACTAACATTCCCAGAAGCCCCCAGGCAGCATGGCCAATGACCATATTGCTGGGGGATTGGGACTTGTGAGCAATAAAAGCAATCTTCTGCTGCCCCCCCGACAGTTACCTCACACAGCAGGAACCTCTGTCCTCTGACAAGGGGTGATTTTTCTGACCTCTGTGGCTAACAATCTCCAGAAGGGTAGCCACTTTGGTCTGTTATAGGAAAAGAAACCAAGAGTCTAATAGCACCCTAAAGACTAACAACGCATTTGTTACAGCATAAGCTTTTGTGGATGAACTAGAGCCCACACATGTGATGAAGTGGGCTCTAGCTTGTGAAAGCTTGAGACAGAAAACATACATTTGCATGACTATCCTTACGTGCTAGAAGCTTACATAAGGGGGCTGCAGAGAAGAAAAAGTATTGCAGGACTATGAATGCTATAAACAGTGCCAGTGAGCTAGCACAGTTTCTCCCAGCAGATGTGGACTTGGAGAGCACACCGTCTCCTTCTGTATGCAGGACATGGATTATTTCATAGCATTAAGACCTTTTCTAATCAACATTTTACAGACAAACATATCAAGAAAAAACTGAGCTGCAAAGCTAAGTGTTGCGATTGTATTCATTAATCCTTCCTAAATCCTTTACTTCTGTGCTGCTATATAGTCACCCTGGTTGACCAGCCGGTTCTCACAGGTTGATTAGGCTTAACAAGAGACTTTGAGGAAAACGTCCTGTCCCACAGAACACAGTGGGTCACATTTCCAAGTACAAATGCCAAAAGAATGGCCTGCACTGGGATGAGAAAAATACCGGCTTCACGGTAATGTAGGCGTGAACCAGCCTTTAGATTTACCTGTGTATCACATTCAGGGCCTTCCTGCATTACAGCGTTACAGTGCTATTATTCCATTTTCAACATCCTATGGAATCCTGGAGTTCGCAGTTTGGGGAGTGGCATTTACAATTCTCAGACAAAGAGCTCTCTGGCTTCAGAAAACTACAAACCCCAGAATTCCACAGGATGTTGAAAGTGGAATAATAGCACTATAACAGTGTAGTGTGGAAAGGCCCTCAGTTTACCCATACACAACAAAGAGAGAAGGCAAGTTCAGCCAGGCACCTACATCACTTGGGCCATTTCCGCATGACACTCTTATAGTGCGATGATTCCACTTTCAATCTCCTATGGAATCCTGGAGTTTGCAGTTTTGGGAGGGGCCAGCCAGCCCCTCCCAGAACTGCAAACCCCAGGATTCCATGGGAGGTTGAAAGTGGAATCATCGCACTATAAGTGTGTTGTGCAGAAATGTTCTTGGTTTCTTGGCCCTTGCTTTCTCCCACCTCAAGGGTTGTGTCTGCAGATTCCTCTGGCGACTCAGCCACCTGAAGGGGTCGGGATGTGAAGGTGGCATACGAAACTAATTGTGACAAGCGCATCTTATTCGCACTGGCAAGGGACCCCTTGACAGGTGCACAGAGACAAAATCTTTCAAAATGTTGGGATCTAGAAAAATCAGGAGGGTTGGCTTGGGACTTAATGGGGGGGGGTTGCCTGAAGAAGCCAAATGGCAAGTCAAAGGCTACACCTGTGCCATTTCCGCACTAGACTGTTATAGTGCTATCATTCCACTTTCAACATCCTGTGGAATCCTGGGGTTTGCAGTTTAGGGGCCCCAGGATTCCACAGGATGTTGAAAGTGGAATGATAGCACTATAACAGTCTAGTGTGGAAATGGTCCTGGACACCTCTCAGGCTCAGGGGGCCCTGTACTTTTTCCACACCTTCCTTTGGAGACATAAAAGCGAAAGTTTAGAGGAAACACCAAAACTGGGACAACTCCTACCGGGCAGTTGCCAGGCGTGGGGCAGGCATGTCTGAGCGGGGCTGACCCTCCCCAAACGTACCGCGGGAGGGAGAGGAGCAGCAGCAGCAGCACTGCCATCATCCACTACCCCCCCCCACAGCCGCCGCCTCTCCCTCCCTCCCGACTCTCTCTGGGAAAGGCGCCGCAGGCACAAAAGGGAGACGTCACTCGTTTGTAACGGGAGGGGGAGAAGAGGGGGAGAGCGCGCGGGGTCTCGCCGAAGCCTCGGCGGTGGGAGGCGCGAAAGGCCGCCCCCTCGGCGAGCGCCCTCCGCGGCGGCGGCGGCGGCGGCGGAGCCCAGAGGGCGGAGGCAGAGGGTCCGTCGGCTCCCACTCCACCCACCCCGCGAGGGCTGGGAAGGCGGGGCGAGCATCGCGGCCGCAGCCAGCCGCTCGCACATGCAGCCGCTCCGGCGCCGCCTCCCGACACCGCCGGCGGGGACGACCTGCTGCCGCTGCCGGCGGAGCGCCGCGCTGCTCGCGGCTCCCGCCCGCCCTCCGCCCTCGCCTCGGCGAGCCGCGCTTCCCGCTCCGCGTCCCCACCGTCTAGCTTCCGAGCTCTTGCCTGCGGCAGCGGCCGTCGCCACTCTTCCACGCCGGCCCCGAGCTCAGCCGGGCGCTTTATGAAGGGGGAAGCGAGCCTGCCGGACCTGCCTCCCTTCGAGACTGCCCTCGGGGGCTTTCTCGTCCTCCCCTCGGACCCGCCCGTCGTCGTCGAGTGGACGCGAGCCCCGCGACGGTCGTTCAGATGCGGTGAGTGGCCGCCTTCCGAGTAACTTATCCCCCTCCCCGCGTAATTCTTTGGGACTGGTCGTGAGTTGCGTTACTGGTGTGTAGAAACAGTAGACGTCCAGATCTTGGCTCTCTTTCCTCCCGAAGACGCTGGCTCTTCCTGCTACTACCTTCTCCTCCCCATCCTCGCTCAAAAAGAAACCCTGTCAATCTCAGTGGGGCTTTACTTCTTTACAGTGGCGTGGGGCGGGAGGGAATGTAGTCTTGCTTCGGTTGTGAACAAGGCCCACCGACTTAAGTGGGGTATACTCTGTAGACTGCAGTTTTGATTTCCTTGCCGTATTTCTTGAGGCTCAATCAAAATGAAATGTCCCTCGACGGGGCGTCCGGGAGCGCTCCCATGCCTGGATTGCGCAATGACTGTTGTTAAAAACTTATCGTTTCATTCAGTAAACCTACTCCGTCGGGGCGAAGAAGAGCACGGAGAGCTGCGCGGAGAGGGGAGGCATGTACAGTTGTAAGTCTGTCGGAAGTTCAGGAGGTTGCGCGAGAAGCAGGGGCTGGGCGCAGAGATGGTGCGCCGGGCTGATCTGAGACGGAGAGTACACACCGCACGCCTTCTGACTCAGCTCCTGGCCGGTCCTTTCTCTTTGCGGGGAGTACATTAGACGACAGAGAAACGTGAGGTTTGTGGAGTAGAAGAGGCCATCCGTCTCCCTTCCCGCCCCCTCTTACCTGCACGCCATTTCCTCCCCCAACACCGGGCTGAGGTTGTCCCGTCGGTGTCCCGTCAGCTTTTTATCCGCGCTTTGCGCGGCACGCCTTGCGGTTTTGCTTTGGGAGTCTGTGCCCTTGCCGCCAGGGGGCGCCAGAAGTGAGGCTTCTGCTCTAGCAGAGGTTCCCTGGCACCTTCTTCAGGAAATCAACTTGGAAGAAAAGGTGGTGGAGGGGAAAGAAGGGGCGGGAAGGTGCAGATGTTCTCCATTAAGTAGTATTGCCCCTTGCCCAGCACTTCTAATCTGTTAGAGGGGGAGAGAAAGGACATTTTGGCTGGTTGAATTCCTTTCGAAGAAACGCTAGAACTGAAATGTTTCATAAGCAATCTGCATGACACTGTTGCTCGTTTAGCAATGAATAAATGCATAAATAAGTAAATAAAAAAAAAACTTGTGATGGAACCCTGTGTTTACATGGGAGCAAAGTTGGATTAAATGGTGCTTACCCCTCCAAAAGTGCATACAGGAGGATGTAGATATGTTAAAGATTTAGGGAAAGCCAACCGAGGGACCAAACTGGGCTAACTAATGATCCCAACTTGAGTAAATATTACTGAAATGAATGTGACATTAGTTACCATTTAACGTAAGCCTTGTTGACATGATGGCTTTCCATTCAGATGAACCTTCTGTGAGAAGACACTAAAATATAATTTAAAATATATTAAAAATCAAACTCCAGTAGAAGAGGAGCACAGAATTAACAGCAGAATTACCTTGAAAAGAGTACAACAGGTTTTTTTTTATTTTTGTGGCCCATTTTGAAATACATTTGTTCTTTTTTTTTTAAGAATGCAAAAACTTGAGTTTTTATCTCACAAGATGTAGAAGTTTCGTGTGTCTGTGTCAAAATTTGGCTGTTGGCTTTTTGAAACCACATTACTTTACTATTCACATGTTTAAAAAGTTCAGATGGTAAAATGTTGATTGAATTTTAAACCACATGGCCTTCATGGTTAGATACGGTGTGTAGCCACCATTTTGAGGTACCAGAACTAGTTCAAGCACACATGTGAACCCCTCTGAGTCCCATTTGGGAGAAAGGCAATAAATAATAATAAATAAATGTATGAATCACTGGGTTTCTTCATCCTTTGTCCTTATAATCTTGCAAGCAAGTCTGAACTCAGTTGCTTTGACTATAGAAAAGTGAACACAGCTGTAGTTATGCACAAGTATGAATGTGAAAAAGCATTTACAAAGGTGTATCATCTTATAGGTACACTTGTAAAGGAGATCTTGAGTGTATGCTTTGTGCTTGTATCTGCATAATATGAAACAGGGCTTTTATTAGATACCCTCAAAACATTAATTGTCTTTGGCTTGCGCATAAAATATATCTTTTTCATGTGCAGGGAGCCCCAGAGCGTATGTTGATTTATTGGACTTTAAGTCCATGGAGAACAGCCCGATGCATTGTGTAGAGTATTGACCTGGTAAATGAGTATCAATTTGTTGCCAAGTGTAAATGCTAAATTTAAGCATAATAGAATCTTTACGGCATTTTAATTGACAAAAAATGTGCTTGTTCATATATCTCCGGAAATAAACTGATTAGGTAGATTTATAATTGTGTATATATGGCCAATACCCTAATGTTTTACAGCACTAGATAATTACACATTCAAGAAACAAGTGGTTTGGGGGTTTGGGAGGATGGTAAAGACCTTGTATTTTAGAAATGTTCAGCAGATTTAAACAGCATTCTTTTAAAGCAAACATGCTCAGGGGCAGATTGTGTTGTTGTTTTTAACGCCAAGCTGTAGAATTCAAACAGCCCATTAAAATGTTCTGTGAAACATGAGGCTTCCGCATTTTGAAGTGGTATTTGAATTTTAGGATAGGTGGCAGTTTAAAGTTTACCTTTATTTCCCTCCTCTGGGCATATAATCTCACACCTGTTCAGAATGAGCCAATGAGAAGAGTGTCTTATGCGCACCCCATCATTTACTGGGTTGGTATAAAAAATGAAAAGTACAAACTTTTTGCATGTTCAGCAGCTTTTCCCGAAAGACTGAACTGTACTGTAAAGAATATGTCACCTTCTGTTATGCAGTATGTAAGTTTCTTAAAATGCTGGGGAAAGAGGCTGTGTCGGTTTCATCTGCTTTATTTTGTTTCTGTGCTGCCATTGTTTTATTTTGCTTTTATATACAGTCAGCTCTTCACATCCATGGGTTTAACTAACTTTTATGGATTTGATTGTTTGTGGATTATTTGCCATTGCCTCCATTGCTGTCCTATGGATTTATAAGCTTTGCCTCAAGTTTGCAGTCTCTCTGCAAGCCTTGTGAGGATGAGAGAGGTCGCAAATGGGAGGTGACGTTTGTACATCCCTATTAAAAATAGAGTCAGGCAGCAGCGGAGGTGGTGAAAAGTCAGTTCTGCCTTATGAAGGAACTCTGCAGTCTTGAAGGCAGAACTACTTGTCTGGCATGCTCCTCACTATGGATTCAAATGTGTTGTGTCCTGGAATTCACGGCTCATATTATTTTCTGTGTTTTAAATATGGTTTGGAGAGACTATAGATATTTGTGGTTTTTCTACTTTTGTGGGGGTTCTGCATCCCTCATTTCCCAGGAAGTATGACTGTACTTCCCAGTGGGATTTGCAACAAAATGTTCCAGTATGGAGTTGTAACTAATTATTTGAAGTATGCTTCACACTCCTTGATTCTAGAATTTCCATTTTATTGAGGAAGTCAGGTTAAGTAAGGGGCTAGGGTCAGACAACATAGGACAGCTATGATTTATAATTACTGACCTTTAATTTAATTAAATGGCTAGGAATAGCCCTTACTGGTATATAGACCATGGCATCATTGACTGAGCTGGCTGAAGAACCTCAAAAATGGCATTGGAGAACCCCAGAGCAATTGTCAACATTCACAGTGAGACCACAGCGGTCACATCAGCTCCATGATTTTTTTCTTAGTTGTTCATTAGTCCAACCATAGAGTAGGACATATTTTTGATCTTTGTCTCAAAGTATGGGTTTGGTTATAGTGCCATGATCAGATGCTTCTTGGTAAATTTTGGATTTGCTTCCTCCATTTTCTGCCTGTGGGGATCGTCTGCCCTTGGAAACACATGAAACACACAGGAGTGCTTTGGTGTGGGTTCCTGCATGGCAGGGGCTTGGGCTGGATGACCCCTGTGGTCTCTTCCAGCTCTGTGATTCTGTGAGTCTATGTGATTCTATGAAATTGGATAGATTACTGAGTGCTGTCAGGGACTTTTCAATGGCCAGAGTTTCTGATTCTGTTGGTACCCCCAGACTCTCTGTACGTTGCCATGATGTGAAGGCCCCTGACATGATTGGACCTGAGCCCCCCGCTCCTCACTACCTCTACACATGCACTATAGAGAGGGATTGTTTCAGCTCCCTGGGCAGATATGATGCTGCAGCTCATGCAAGTCTCCTATGAACTTTGAGGGGAAATATAGTCATCTTCATAATTATTGTAAAACTGTGGCTGAAACAGATCAAATTCTTCCCCAGGTTTCTGAGATCACATTCATCTTGTGTGGCCTGTTGATCACAGTTCATTTGTAGCATTCAGCATTAGCTATCATGGCTTATTTGAGCCAATCAAGCAGGATTGGCTGAGTTGGTCCAAGGAGTAGTAGACACGTCATTGAGTGAGGGGGCTGATCCCTACTGTCCTTGTAGAGGCAGCTGTGTAGTCTCACCTGAGAAAAATCCTCCCTGGAGCAGAATTAAGCAGTAACTATTGTCCATAAATCAGTAAAAAAAGTACAGCCTCGGCCTACTAAAAGCAGCCGGTCCACTGCCAAAAAGGCTGCTTGTATAGAAAGGTTTTTGCCTGTAGATGAAAGGCAACAGAAAAGAGGCCAACCTAGTCTCTCTTGGCAAGGAGCTCCACAGCCTGGGGGCACCCACTTTTCCTCATGTACTCATCAAGCTTGCTTCTGGAGGGTGTTGAGATAGAGTGAAAAGATCTTCCTCCAGAGATGAGCTTTGGCAGGGGAGAATATAATTCTTTAGATACATTTTGCTCCATACCTGTATTCCAGACCCCTATGATCTGCAGAGGAGGCGTTGTTGGCTTTGTTCTGATCTGTGGAATTCCGTTTGGTGGTGAGACAGAGATAGGCCTTTCCTCACAGTGGATTAAGTCAAGGCACTTTAAATAATGGATCTAAATCAAGAGAAAATCCTGAATTAAATAACTGATTTAAATGAAGTTTCCCTTGATAGAACCTCATACTTCTTGAACAGTGCTGTAAGTGTGACTACTTAAACATGTTAATTTGCAATTTGGTAGAGTTTATAACAACTAGGAGGGCACAGTGGGAGATTTTTTTTTTTTTGTTCTGTAGCAAAAGAGATCCTCTCCCTTGCTCGGCTCAGCTTGTGCCTGTGTATTTCATGTAACTTTAGTCTGCTGAAAAACACAAGTTGAAAGCCCCGTGCTTCAGGTCAGTACAGTACTAGAAATTGATATTCAGTGCTGGACAAATGACTTGTTTTCATGAGATGAAAAGTTAAATGTTTGATTGTAGGTTACTCAAATGCATGTGAGTGTGTCAGAACCATTCTTTCATTTTTTTGAAACTGTATAATATGTAACTAGCATGGCTTTGATGTGACTTAGTTGAAACTATCATTTTGAATCTAGACTAACAGGAATTTAGGCTTAAATCCAATTGTAAGTTTCAACTAAAGTAAATGGAACATGTGTAACTATTGACTTATCAAGTTTCCATTGATCCATTAATGCAATTGGATTTGAGCCTTAATATTTTATTGCTTTTTTAAAGAAATCAGCTAAACTGCAAAAACTTTGATTTTTACAAAATCATGTATCTTTATGTGTTCTGCCTTCTTTTTCAGGTGTTCCACCCTTGTGGAATGATCTTTTTCTCTAATACCTCAAACCTGAAACACTGGTGTGGCTTAAAAGTTCATTGAAAACCTTTTTGCTTTGGCTTTCTCCCAGCTATTCTCTCAAATTGCATCACCGTGATTTTATTAGATTATTTTGTTGTTCTGTGATGGTGTTGTAAATGTCTTCAGGATTTGTATATAAATAAGAAGATGTTTAGAAATATTTCTAATAAACTCCAGGACTTGAAAATGTGTCTCATATTTCCTTGTTTTTACTCTATCCAGTTTGTGTTGTATATGTGCCATCAAATCACTGTCAACTTATGGCAGCCCCAGGTATTTCATAGGGCTTTCTTAGGCAATGAATACTCTGAGATAGTTTTACCAGTTCCTTCCTCTGAAATATAGCCTACAGCATCTGGTACTTGTTGGTGGTCTCCCCTCCAAATACTAACCAGAGCTGACCCTGCTTAGCTGCCAAGATCAGACAGAATCTGGTGCCTTTGGGATATTTAGACTGCTTCTTTACAGAATTATGAATTGATCAATCCAGAACTTTGCTGAGAAAACTGCTCTGCTCACAAAGTACAAATCTTAGTAGCAATTTACAGACAGTAAAGACAAGAGACTCAATCCTGTGTTTACAAAATAGCCCCCACATTACACATCAAAACCCGATACTGTTTTGCAGTGAGGTAGACTCGAGTTGATTGACTTGGACTTAAATCAGACTTAAGTCACTTTGGTGATTACACTGGACTTGACTCGGCAAAAATTACACACTGACCTGACTTGACTTGAGACTTGCATATTTTTATCTAGAAACCTTACAACTTACTGGTCACATGGTGATCTGTCTCAAGCCCAAAGTGTGGACACATGTCTCAAAGGAAACAGCAAATGAGTTAGGTAATGGGTTGAGATGAGGGTGAGGTCCGCTCAGCAGCCTATCCCCTCTACATATAAGAGGAGCTTTCTGAAACTTCCTAAGAGCAGAAGGCAAGACTTGTACCCAGAGTGCAGGGAGCATATCTTCGAGGGGAACAGAAAATGTGTTAGGCAATGGGCTTGAGGAGGAAAGATCCTTCCTTCTAAAACTCTTGAAGCTTCAGTAATGGAAAATAAAAAGGATCCTATTCCCCACTTCTGAACCTACAGATGGCAAAATCACAAAAGTAGAGGGCCAACTCTACTTAAATTGTTAAAACTGATTTTATTCAACTCTGTCCGGAAATTCTGGAATACGAGTTGAAGTATAAAGTTGGCACCCAGACTTGAGATTTGACTTGAAAATATCTTTCAAGGACTTGAGATTCGACTTGAGACTTGAAGGTAGAGACTTGAGACTTGACTTGAGACCTGGAGCAAAAGACTTAAAGACATCACTGCTGTTTTGCACACTGAACTCCTGGTGTATCAGGGAGGGATGGCCAAATCAGTGCATCTCCTTACTCTACCTAGTACCCAGCATCAGAGTTCATCATCCTATTCCTTTGTTCTTGGGTACAAATTTCTTAGTGGCAGTCCAAAGTTTTAAACAGAAAAGGAACAGGGAGGTTTCGGCCTGATTTTGTCCAGGGCTCAGATTGAGGAGGAAAGTATCATAATATATTGAAATAATTTGAGAGAGCATGTCTGGAAAGATGCAGAATAGACAATGCAAAATGTCAGATGTAAGGAGGGAAAAAATGTCTGGAATAAAATTGACCATAGAATATCAGATTTGCATATTATACCTTTGTACATTATCGTCTTCCTCCTTTAGCTTACTGAGACATGCAGCATTTAGTCAGTCTCCTCTCTTTTTCAGTAAATAATGCATGCCTCTCCCAAGCCTCACTCAGATGAAGGGTCTGAGCTGGCTGTGCTGAACCAGGAGCTTTGAACTGTGGTGGAAAGCTGAAAAGCCCAGTATGCTTTGGCTCTGAAAAATGCACATTCCATGTTGTTCATAATTAGAAAAGGAATAGAAAATAAAAATGCCAATATCATACTGTTCTTTTACAGGTCTGTGGTGTGTGATCATCTCTGAAAGACTATGCAGAGTTCTGCTCATCGCACCTCGAAAATGATAGGCATAACTGTAAAGACTACAGAAAAAAGTAACTAAAATTAGCAGTGAAGAACTCTCCTGCGAGGAAAGGCTGCAGTATTTAGCTTTGAGAAAAAAAGTAAATGGGAGACCTGGCAAAGGTATATAAAATTATACATGGTATGGAGAGGAAGAAGCATGTCTTTTTCTCTAATTAATACTAAAGACTAGGGTTATCAACTGAAATTGAATAATGGGAGATTTAGCTTAAATGGAAGTATTCACCACAGTGCAAAGTTAAGCATCTTGTGCTACCACAAGATGTGGTGATGGCTGCCAACTTGGATGGTTTTCAAAGGGTATTAGGCCAATTCATGGAGGATAAAGTGTCAGGAGCTCCTGCTGACTATACATCACTCCGTATTGGAGACAGGATGGCTTTTTATACCGGTTGCTGGAGACCACGAGCAGGGGGATGCTGTTGCATTCATGTTTTGGTTCTTGGGTTTCCATAGGCAATAACTTGGCCAGTATTCAAGCAGAATGTCAAATCTGATAAGCATTTTAAGGTGATGATGCCATTCAGTGTGATACATTAAATGTCTGACACAATAACTCAGAACATGTTGGTAAAGTAAAACACACAAAGTCATAGAAATAAGTAAATATTGCTCTGGTGGGAAATTAGGTTTTATAAGCTTTGCATTGAACAGAAAAATCCAAACTTATCTCAGCACTGCTTTTAACACTTTTGGAACACTGCTTTTTACAATACATGGGAGTTGTAGTCCAACCAAAGAAACTTCTCTAAGAAGCAGAAAAAAGGTTTTTCAACACCTACTTCTCTTTTTTTAATGGTCAAGTTGTAGAATCACCCCCACCCCCCAGGGGTGGTGGTGGTGGTGATGATGATGATGATGGTGAAAGTGATGGTGGTGATGCAACTAATAACGACCGTGTATTTTGGAGAGATGATGATAGACAGGGCAATCCTGTCTATTCATGTCAGTTCAGAAGGAAGTCTGATTGAGGTTAATCAGATTTCCAACTTTAAAATGCTTAGAGTCTTAGCATTTTAGATGGGAAAGACAAATGTAGACAGGAAAACTCAGAAAGGTGGAAGAAGAGAAACAGAAGAGAAGGAAAGAAGATGTTAAGTCAAGAAGGGGAAAGGAGTCAAGAAAGAGACAGACATGGAATGAGAGAGAGGATGAGCGTAGGCAGGAGGTGGGGGAAGAAGAAGGGGATGGAGCGTGAGGAAGACAGAGCAAATAAATCAGAAATTAAAAGAGAAAGGAACCAATTACCTAAGGAGAGGGGAAGAATAAAGACTACACTTTCTGCTGACAATGGCACAATCCCCATGCGTCTCAGACCAATAAAGGAAATTATATTGTAGCTTCAACCATTTAAAGTAGCGTGTGGAAAGTAGAGAAAAATCAGGAAAGGCCGCAAAGCAACAGTCCCATAGTACCATATTTAGTGACTTTTGAGACAGTGAATGTTGAACAACTCATTGTTCCCCTGAGCTGATCACCTTTTCCTACTGAACCCAGTCCTGGCTGTAGTTTCAGAAACTTTGCGAAGGGGAAGAGTTAGAAGAAGATGGGAAAGGGAGGAATCCTGCAGAGGTTATAGGAATGACTCCTACAGCTCTGGTTGCCAGCAGCACACAGATATATTTATGCAGCATACATATGCGCGCATTTCAAGACAATGTTCCTTGCTGAGAGATTTCTTCTCTTGCCCTAAGAAGTGGACACTCAGAGCCAGGCCCCACTCTATAGGAACTCTAGTTTTTCTTTGTTTTTTTGCCTGTGATGAGAACTTCACAATTTATAGCTCTCACACTTCATGACCCCCCCCCCAGTTTTTCTGAACACTCTCTCCCTACTTTTGTCTATGAAAGTTAATGAGAATGTACAAGTCAGAACTGTTGGCAATTATGCCAGAACCATATAGGCTCAGCGGTTTGCATTACTAGGATCTCCCAATGAGATGTTAACCAGAGAAGTTCAAGACCTCACTTGAATAGGGGCTACCCAAAATGTAAGCCATTCACTAGTTGAAGCTGAAGCTAAAATACTGAGGCCATTTCCACACTATACTGTAATAGTGCTATTGTTCCACTTTCAATATCCTATGGAATCCTGGGGTTTGCAGTTTCTGGAGGGGCTGCCTGACCCCTCCTGAAACTGCAAACTCCAGGATTCCATAGGATGTTGAAAGTGGAATAATAGCAGTATAACAGCGTAGTGTGGAAATGGCCTCAGTTGAAATGAGGAAGATGCAGGGAGATTGGAGAGAGAAACTGGCAACAAGTAGGCTGGACGTGGCACAAGAAAATAACAAATCTGATGAATAAGGCCAAGCTAGCTGTTGCCCAGCTGTGCCAAAACTCTTACAGAGCATGATCTTCCAATGGCTGCGACAGACATGCAGGCATTGTATTTTGTTATCATAGGCAAGTAAGAATTCATCATTTACTTTCACTGCTTAATTGCCCTGCAATTACTGTTTAATGACAGAACCTACAGTATTTTGAAGGCAAGATCATGTAAAAAGCATTTTTAACAAAAGTCAGTCTTGATGTGGTGCCAGTTCTGTGTGTTGAATCAAGGTGGGCTGCAACCATATAGAAAGCAAGAAGCACTAAATTGGAGGACTAAAAGACTCTTTCCTTCCATTCGCTTTTTCTTAGCTGAGGCAGCAATGCCAGCAGGAAGCTTGATGGAGATAAATGGACTTCCACAGAGAAACTGTAAGAAGGTATGAGGGGGGGTACAACTAGTCCATTTAGTATTTTGGTGTTTAAATCAAACTCTCTATTTCCCACTGGCCATATGATTGTGGTACATCTGGATTTAAAGATGAGAGAACTGTTTCTTGCATACCATATTTGGTTCCAGCTTTTATTGTAATGGTAAAGTTGTTGAGCCAAAAATGATAACAAAGAAAAAAAATGTTGCAGTGTTCTGATTCTTTCTTCCACTCCCAACATTTGTTGGTATGCATACTTATCTGATTTAATATTGCTAGAAGAGGATAGAATTGGTTGATTCTTTTTCTCTTCCACTGTGTACTTGTGCGCATTCCCTTACGGAATCAGCTATAAAACACAATGCACATGATTTTTGTCTTTTCCAATTTGTCTTTGTAAAGTATTGCTGACTTGAAAGAATGTGTGTTTTATCAGCCATGCCAAAACATATTTCGAATTGACCTCTTTGTGACATATAGTTTTTGCCAGCTGTTCACAGTAGACTAGTTTTTAACATCTAACCTTGAGCATTGCAAAATTGACCAGGCAAGAACAGGTGGCAGTTTGCTGTTTGAATCCCTCCAGAAGTCTCAGGAATCCACAATTTGAACAGGCATTTACAGGTAAAATTAGGTGTTGTGGAGTCTTTCATGGAGGTTTTTTCTTCTTCTTACTAAACAGGCATATCCTCTTATGCCATTCAGAAAATAGCCCTATATAATTTTAGAAAGATGCCCCAGGGTGTGTTTCTGCTGGTGTAGCTGACAGAATGGATTTCTCTGTCTCTTAAAAAAAATTGCTGGGGCAGAGGCTATTCTTTAATATCAGTTGCGCACAAAACAACACTAAATGCTATAGACCAGCACAGCAGGCACGTGCATTTAGGTTGCCCACTGGTGGGAATCTTCCCAACCGCTTGTTTTGAAAGCTCTCAGGAAAAATTGGGATGAGAAACCAAAAAAATACACAGACAATGACGATTTCTAAAATTTGAACCATATGTTGAGAGTGACTAGCTTTTAAAGCCTCGGGCCCTTGTAACTGATTAAGGCATATTTTCCTACTAATTGGCAGCATTGACTGTTTTTATCAACTATGTTGAGTTGATACAATCAGTGCTGTTTTATTTTGTATTTTGTATTAGTTTCTTTATTTAAACAATGTGTATATGTGTGTATATATCTCTTAGTCCTCCACATTTTTGGGTTTGACTTCCATGAATTTGCTTATTTGTGGATTATTTACTGCCACCTCTGCTGCAGCCCTATACCATTTTTAACAGGGACTGCAAGCCATACAAGACTGAGGCCATTTCCGCACTACACTCTTATGGCGCGATTATTCCACTTTCAACATCCTATGGAATCCTGGGGTTTGCAGTTTTGGGAGGGGCCAGCTGGCCCCTCCCGAAACTACAAACCCCAGGATTCCATAGGATGTTGAAAGTGGAATAATCGCACTATAAGAGTGTAGTGTGGAAATGGTCTGCGAGAGACACTATGAATGTGTAGCGAGGCTTATAAGTCCCCATTAACAATGGTGTAGGGCATCAGAGGAAGCGGTTGGTTGCGAAGGCTGGTGATGGCTGGCCAAGTTGGAGGCTATGGGGCAACTGAGGTGGCAGTGGAGCGCAGGGCCTCCCCCACTCCTCCTTTTCCTCCTGCTGTGCTTTGTTTATGTCTCTTTTGTGCCTGGGTAATGCTGACAAAGGCACTGGCTGGATGTACAAGGCTGAGGGAGCAGTGGCGACTCTGGGGAGCATGCTCAGTTCCTCCTGCAGGAGCAGCGGCTGTCCCAGTGGAGTCGCTGTGGGATGAGGAGGCAACAGCAGAGCCCTGGCCCTCTGCCACTGCCTTTATGGAGACACGTCTGCCCAGTGCCACTACTTGTCCACACAAAGGAGAAGAAGAGACAGGTTCTGGGAGAATGGAGAAGCATAGTTCTGAGCTAGGGCACAGCAGTGGCAGTGACAGCCAGATTTGGGCACGTCCCCATGAAGAAAAGACCCTGGCTGAGCAGTGGCAGCCTTTGCAGCCGAGTTAACAGGCAAGGATGGGAAGGACAGGTGGGGGGAGTCAAGCAGCATGATCTGCTCCCTTTCTCTTAGCGCTGCTGCCCGGCCTAGAAAAGAACAAGAGAAGGAGCTGTTTGGGCAAAGGCAGGTCCCCATCTAGGGATGGGCACACACAGCAGATAGCTCTAGGCTCAGTTGGTGGAGGCACTGGCACATGGGGCTGCTGCCCTTTCATTGCCATCCCAGCTTTGCAGAGGGCCACCACCTGGGAAGAGCCATCTTCACAATGCAGAGCCAACCTCTCACCAGTGTGCTTCCTGCCTTCTGGTACCCACCCACTGCTCCTGCCTGAGCTTGTAAGCAAACAAAGGAGGAAGAGAGATAGCAAGCATTTCAAATATGGTTTGAGAGGAGGGTTAAGATATTCATGGTTTTTCCACTTTTGTGGGGATCCTGAACCCCTAATCTCAGTGAAAGTTAAGGGACAACTGCAAATAGAAAGAGTATGGAGAATTCCAGTAATTGAAGGGAAGTATTCAGTAAAAAGTGCTAATTCATTAGGCTTGAGGATCTTTGAGAAGAAAGATGGGGAGCAGTAGTAGGGATCTTTTTGGAGCTAGAGACTAGGAAATTCTGTTTCAAGTGTGGACCTCAGATACGGTTTCTAGATTGCTGCTATTTTTCAGTATAATTACTATGGCTGGGGAGGCATAAAGAAGTGGGAGGAAGGGATGGGGTGGGAATACAGAGAGATGTTTTCATAACACCTTCTGTTGGGGAATGTGAGAGATAATAATGCATCTTACAAGCTACGCAATCAGTATTTGCAAGCAGAAGGTGAGCAACAATGAGTCTCACAGCATCCTGCAACATGATCTAATTGAAGAAATAAAACAGGCTCAGTCTTCTTTGTAAAAACATATGAAATAGGTTTGTTTACAAATATTAAAGGTTTCATAACATCTCATGACTAAAAGGCTGTGTAACTTATGCTCCTCAGACACAGAGGGGAAAAAGAAAACTAAATGCAAAATGGAGGATGAACAAACTCACTCTAGCTGCAGTTTAACGAATATAGGAAGAGAGAAGATGTGGTTGGGATAAACAGAAAATGACATGCATATGCTGTGCCAAAATTCTTACAGAGGGATATGTGAACTAGCACCTACTAAGTGCAGACATGCTAAGGTCGCTATCACTAATGTCTTTGCCACTGTGAAGTTTCCTCTGTGTAAAGCTAAAGGTTTTTGACTCTTTTCTGATAACCTCTTGGGCTTCCAATGTCTACCATTTTCCTTTCTCTTGTTTATACCTGCAAAGGAATGTTAAATGTGTTTGGATGTAATGGCTAAGCCTGACTGACTTGGTCAGTGCTTTGTATGAACCAAATGTATGACCTAGAATATGCACTGGGAGGTTCTGCAACCATAAAAGTATTTCCATGGCAGTGGAGGTCACTGTGGAAAAGGTTCCTCTTATGTAGAAAGTTTGAAAATAATTTGTTACAGAGACCAGAGAATCCATGTGGGTGCCCAGGCACACTTGTAGATGAGGATGTCAGATTTTATTGTTTAGCTTTTAAAAAAAATGTTTGTGGTCAGATGAATAGAAATTTTTTTTTTAATGGTTTTATTGATCATAGTTTTGGCACATACACTTGGCACTGGAAGGAAAGCTACCAATGCAGCCTCATGTGGAATGCAAGACACTTCAAACTGTGCTTGAAATGTAAAGTAGTTGCGCACTATTCTTTTATGGTAGAATTTACTGATGGAATTTTTTGATCATTTTTCCATTATAGGACAATAATGTATGCTAGCAATTTGGGTGATGTGATTATTTCTCAAAAGCACTTGTATCTGTGCTTACTGGTGGGGAAATGCAACAACAAGTTGTCATGTGTCCCTTATTCTTCAATAAGAATGGTCCTATTCTGGGATTATCCTGGAAGAATAGGCTTGTAGCTGTGCTTGGCACTCACAGTGGAGCTAGGGGGACAAAGTATGCCTTTCTTCCTTTTTCAGGTTGCTGTGTGATGTAACAATGTAAAACACGTAGGCAGCATTTTCAGCCTGTTCGTTATCTCCTTTGTACATGTAGGTTAACAAAAAAAGAAGGGGAGAACTTTGTGTCACATGCAAATATAGGATTGTGATTCCTTGTATTGAAATTAATCAGAATCATAAAGCAGGTTTAACTGGGGTAATTTGTTGGTTTATGAATCCTGGCCTGTTTGGGCACAACCAGATGTAATCCTGGATTCAGATGTCACATGAAGCTCTTCCTTCCAGACCAATGCAGAAGAGAACAATGCAGAAGCAAATGTACTATGTGTACTTTAGTTCATTCACATTATGATTTATTAAAACCACAATTTCTGGTTTATCGTTGTCATATTTGACAGTTGCTGAGTAAAGTATTGCTATATATCAGTCTGAGAAGGGAATCATGCTCCCTTCCTTCTGTATCCCTCCTGAAACCCTCCTAAATATCCTGGTAAAAGGAGGTTTTTAAAATGTCATGGCACGTGTTATTCCAGACATAAACCCTAACTCTAATAGACGTAATGTATGCTACATCCACCCAGAGCAGAAACCTTCAACATTTTGTGGAATGTTAAATATCTAAAAAAATAATATGATGACCTAGGCCCTTTTCCCATGGGATTTGCCATGCGAAAGGGTGCATGGAGCGTTGTGCAATTGTGAAGAGTAATCTGCACAATGCACTCACAATCACGTGACGCTCCAGGGTAGAGCAGGCACCGCTTACGCACTTTTTCATTTTTGGCTTTCAGCCGAAAATGGTGCGCAATCACGCATTGCTCCAGGGCCCCACGCGCACTTGTCGTGCATGTGGAGCCTCCGGAGCCACAGTGCTCGTGCTTCCTGCCCCAGCGCAGGCCGGGAAACTCCCAGGCTGTGCTACGGAAGGAAGAAGCGGGGCTCTCACACTACCTGCTCAGGAGTAGGCAGCTCGTGCGGAGCTGAAGCAGTGGGGGCTGCTCGTGCGATCCACACACCCCAACGCTGAAAAAAGGTAAGGTGTGGAAAGGGCCTTAGTCCTATATTGCTGGTTTATTTATGTGTGCTAGGGTGACACACAGACAAGACTAGTGGCAAAGAATTTGACTACAACCAAATATAACATTTCCCAACTGAATATAACAGTTCATAACATTTTGGGAAGATAAAGATTAAGCATCCTAGATGACTCTCCTTTATTAAAAAAAGGCAGAGATGTAAACTAAAAATTTTCAGATTGTTTCTGATTGACTTGAACAATTTGGGAAAGTGAGAGTGACAGCACTGTTAGGACAATGAATACTTTGTAGGTCTGGAAGTCCTTATGAAAGTATGACCTCACCATCACCTGGATTCAGCCATGCCCACTTGAAAATGTTTATAGCCATGCCAGGGCCAATCATTAGACTGCCTAAGCGGGCTGGGTTGGCCTGGAGCCACACTGAGATTTAGGAAAGCAGTACTCCCCTTTGTTCTATAAACCCAGCGGTCAAGAGGCTCCCAGTTCAAGTCTGGCTAATCTTTATGTGGTTTAGAACATTACCTCTATTTAGAGATAAGAGGCTTCTAAGTGTTACACAAGCTTTTGGAGTGTTTTGGCAGATGTGGTGTGGGTTGAGTGCTGTCAAGAACACTGAAATTATCCCACAGTAGGCTGCCAAAAGGCAACCTGTGAAGAACAACCATATTTCAAACTAGGAGGTTTGGACCAAGAACCAGAGTTTTGGAGATTTCAGTTAAATGTGTCACAATTTGTCTGTGTAAACAGTTTTATCTGCTTATCACTTTCCACAGCTTGCTGACTGAGGCTCATGGTATAGATAGGATTTGATACCTATGTTCTAGTTTGACAATGTTGCTAAGAGCACTTGTGGACAGGAGTTCTGTCAACCACCAAGGGACTATATACAGACATATATAATGAAAGCAAGCAGTATATCCTCCCCCTTTCAGGCCAAATGTACTGTCTGTCTTGTTGGACTGAATTAGAGAGATAACAGTTTTGCCAGCTTCCTACAGAGGCTGATGGAGTGTACAGCACAGATTGGATCACTTTTGCAACGTCACAATGCATCTTCCTGCCGAAACAGTTTTTAAATTGAGAATTGTTTTGAAAGCAGAGAGCAAATGATTCTTTGGATCAACTTGCATGAAGTTTGAGGGAAATATACAGTATTGGAAGTAGGATAAAAAGAAAAGCATTCCAGATAAAGAGAAAAGCATTCTTGATGGTAAGAAAACTGAATTCTCTTTGTACTTACATCTGTATGCTGATTTAAAGACAATGGGTTTGTGTTAAATGAGAGGGCCATGCTGGCAAGACTCAGTCACACAGCCATAAAACAGAGGCCATTTCTGCACTGGACTGTTATAGTGCGATGATTCCACTTTCAACATCCTCTGGAATCCTGGGGTTTGCAGTTTCAGGAGGGGAACCTCAGGATTCCAGAGGATGTTGCAAGTGGAATCATCGCACTATAACAGTCTAGTGCGGAAATGGCCAGAATCAGTTCAGGAGAAAATCTGAAAATAAATTTGCATGAGAACCCCATCCTAACCTCCTCTGCCCAGCAATTTTTGCGGAAGGAAAAAGGGAAGGCTAGTATGTCAAGCAGTCTACTAGGCACAATATCTGCTCTCCCAAATGCTGGCTTCCTTGTCTAATCAGGTCAGGTGTATTTAGAAAGACAGGTGAGGACCAATTAGATTTTTAAAAAACTAAGCAGCTTGACTGTCTAAGGCAGTGGTTCTCAACCTGTGGGTCCCCAGATGTCTGTGGACTTCAGCTCCCAGAAGTCCCAGCCGCTATGGTCAATACTCAGGGCTTCTGGGAGCTGAAGTCCAAAAACATCTGGGGACCCACAGGTTGAGAACCACTGGTCTAAGAGGTGTGGATATCCACTGAAAGGAAGAATGCCTAAGGGTCCCTTGTAGGCATACTAAAGTATACGAAATATCCCTAATAGACAGTCAGATTTCAACTGACCAGTAAAGAACAGGTGGGCCTGGGGTTCTAGGACAGGGCCAAGGAACTTGTGGCCCTGTAGGTGATGTTGGGATTGCAACTCCCTTCGTCCCTGGCTAGCTTAGCTAATGATAGTAGATAATGGGAATTGCAGTCTAACAACTGCATGCTAGGACACTAGTGATCAATCTCTTTGGTACATAAGCCAAAGTTTAATCTCATGTGCGAGCTTGTGCCACTCTGTTGTGCTCTGCAATACACATGCAGCCATAACCTATGCTTTGGGGTAGTTCTTTGGTTTTTTGGATGGAACAGCCAACAGCGATACTATGTGGGAGAAGCAGATGTGGCTGTCTGTTCCATGACTGTTCCCATAAACTCTTTACCTTCCATCCAGCTGTGCCTCAGATGTTTACTACCTGTGCCGTACATTGGTTACTTTTGTTACACATGCACAGCGACAACAGGTCATCAAAAGTTAGCCTGGCGATTTGCCCTTTACGTTCATTAAGTCAACATTCAAATTATGTATTACTGCATAAATAATGGGGATTGTTACAAAGCCAATGTCTATACCTTTTTCATAGTGTGTTTTGTAGGATGTAGCTTGTCCCATACTTCATTTTTTGGCTTTTGGAAGTGGGATGCTTGGGCTACTTCCTGACCCTGAAAAAGATTTTGGACTACAGCTCCCAGATATCATTGTAGTCTAGAAAAGTAAGATTCTGAAGCTCGGGTTCAGATACTGCTATAATGGGCCATTGACTGGAAGGGAAGTAGAACTTTTCATGATTATGCTCAAGTGAAGGGAATTTAATTTCTATCCATGGTATAAAAGTTTGGTTGGATTGAACAAACATGCTCAGGATAAGAATAAAAATGGAAAGAATATTATTATTGCTACTACTACTGATGGAAAATATGTTTCTTAGGAAACCCTAGAAAGTAGAATCCTGGACCAGTGAGAACCATTGTAGTTTGGCATTTATTCTGCACAAACTTTGCATTTTTACTTATTTATTTGTACAGAAAACAGCATGTGTCTGCACAGGAGGGTATTATTTTCTGTACATAACATGCTTTTTCTTGTTAAGAAAATACTGTTTTCTGTGCAAAAAGGTACGGTTTTTTTGCAGAACAAGTACCAAACTATAGCATTTGCTGCATGGAAAACAGCATTTTCTTTGCAGAAAATAATATATCTGCATGGGAAATTTTATTTTCTTTGTTAAAAAAAAAAGCAGTTTTGTACAGAATATATCCTGAAGTACAAATTGTCTTTGAAAACTGTGTTTTCAACTTCCTTGCATTGGGAAAAATTTAACTAAAATTACCTTTTGCTTCCTTTGAAGACAAAATTACATTCCTAGCTCTGAAAATATATAGCAAAACTGATGTAAAATTAAACCAGAGTTTGTAAGCTCCTGAACTGGAAATTCGTGCTGCGAATGCAGGCATTTCCCCCATGCTGTGAAATGCCATGGGTGGAGTGAGTCTGGGACTGTCTATGTCAGCTTTAATATCAATCAATGAGTAGCAGTGTAAAAATAATGCTAGTTAAAGGCAGAGTTAACATTGCTTGTTTATGCCAAGATCTCTATCAGCATGGATTTTTGTAGTCCATTGTGCATGCTCAGAGTGAGTGGATAGGTTGATGCTGATCTAATGTCCTGATCCTACATAAACCCACAGAGTAGATAGATGTTTAGCTGTGTGACGCCTAGTCTTCACTGAAGTCAATGGAAAGAGGAATGTTAAACAGCTGTGTAATTTCTTTGTATGATTGGAATCTGCTTAGATAAGTTAGAGTGGGAAGGAAAACAGAAGTTGCATTGAGAAAGCTAATTTATGCTCTAATAGCTCACACATACAATCAAAAGTTACAGTCTTGGTGGAATAACGCTGTTGGAATAACTTGTTTCTGTGGTGTTTCTGTGCTTGTACTCTTTTGTCGTTTCTAGCCATGCGAACTATTTTTGTAGTGTTTTCAGTTCAAATTAAAGATATACTAAGGGCTCTATATGCTTTGATTTGGCAAGGTGCAGAAAAAACACAGATTTTAGTGTTGAATATAGAATCTTGAGCCCACTCCTGCCTGTGTTGGCGCAGACTAGCAGATTCAAGGATACGGTACACCAGGCAGGCTGTCTGAGCAGTGTGTTCTTGCATTCTACTTTTACACATGCTGCTCAAAACACCTTTGAACCTGTTTCCTATGGCTGGCAAAACTCTATGAAAGCTTGAAATGCACTTATATAGAGTCTGGAATTCATGGAGGATTGACGCTTCATCCTTCATGTGAGGTCACTGTAAACAGATGAATTCGGTATAGAAAAGATTTTTTTAGCTCATCTGTGGCAGATCCTGCAGCTCATTCCTGCAGAGAGCCCTTTCACATGTTAAATTCTCCTCTTTGTATGAAATTTCCCTTCAGGCACTAACAAAGATGGGACAGTTCGCTTTTATCCAGTTTGTCCTCCATTTTCATATGTGTATGGAGCCGTGGCCATTTGGTTTCCCTCAGTCAAAATATTCAGACAGAATAGGTTCCCTCCCCCCGCCAATAAGTTTTTTTTTTAAGAAATCCCGCTATTACTATGTACACCAGTATGCCTTTGGAAATGAGGAAAACTCACCCTACTAAGTTTTGAGAAAATTTTATGCTACACATTGTGTGTGTGTGTGTGTGTGTGTTTGTGTGTGTGAATGTACATCAGTGTTGCCATCCACCACATCGTGGTGGCCTTCCATCAAAAACAAGTCCCAGTCAGGGCATTGTGGAGCATCATGCATGGAAGAAAGAAGCAGTGATATTTAAAGGAGGAAAAGCATTGTATGTATGTGCCTTCAAGTCATCTGTTGATTTACAGTGACCCTATGAATTTCAAAAGGTTTTCTTCTGCAAAGAATACTCTTAGGCAATTGTACCAGTTCCTGCTTCTGAAATATAGCCTGTAACACCTGGTATTTGTTGGCAGTTTCCCATCTAAGTGCTAACTGAGGCTGACCCTGCTTAGCTTCCACGATCAGGCAGGATTTGGAACTTTTAGGATATTTTCAAGGCCTGAGGTAGCAGAAACCTACCTCTTATCTTCAATAGTCATTTAAAGGAAAAAGAGAAACAGAAGACAAGAACTGTGTATACATTTTCCAGCAGTTTAGTGGTCACATGGGAATCTTCCTTCAGTTAATGGGATTTTTTTTAGAAGGAAAAGCATTACTTCTTTAAAAAAATGCACATTAACTGAAAGCAAGATTCCCACATGATCACTAAACTGCATATAGTTCTTGGTCTCTGTCTCCCTTTTTCTCTTTAAATGACTGTTGGGGATGGAGGTAGGTTTCTGCTACTTTAGGCTTTGATTACAAAGCTGCACCCAGTGTATATATGTGCTTTCAAATCACCTGTTAACTCATGAGGACCCCATGAATTTCATTGCGTTTTCTTAGGCAAGAAATATGCACAGATGGTGTACCATTTCCTTCTTCTGAAATATCTTCTGCACAACCTGGTATTCCTTGGCAGTCTCCCTTCCAAGTACTAACTAGTGCTGACCTTGCTTAACTTCCAAGATTCCATGGGATATGATGCCTTCAGGGTATTTTGCTCTTCCATACCCAGAATACTTAATTGTTATATTAGTAGAAATGCTATTATGTTCTGTCAAGTGAAGAGATCACCACCTCTTTAAGCTTTTGTGTAGCTTGATTGCTTGCTAAAAGGCATTGTTGGCCAGTTAATATTTCTGGAACTAAGAAGACAGGTTGAAGTCTGGGAGAAATAATCTGATAGTTGGAACATAGCTACAAAGAATCTGTGTTCAGCAGCTGACTGCTAAGAAACATCCTTAGGGAAAAAAGGTGTTTTGCAGACAAGCATTGTTGTTTGGGTGCCTGTCTGATTTCATTGGTTCAGTTTGTAAAGAAGCAGATTATTAATCCTTTAATAGAAGAATTGAGTCTGATCTTAAGAACTCAATTGGACTGTATTAATTAGGATTTATTCCTAGGCAAGTGTTGATCCAATTGTAACCTTGCTGTACAATCCTATCTATATATACATAAAAAGTCCTATTACGTACAGGAAGACATATTTCCAAATGGGTGTGCAGGATTGCAGCATTAGTCTCCAAAGCTTTCTTTGTATGAGACTATACTAGACAGTGCAGAACATAAAATGTTATTAGACAACTAGAAAGGGTAGGGGTGTTATGTTTCCTCACCGGGTTTTCTTTTAGACTGGTAAGCTTACGTGCAGTGATGTGCAGCAGGAAATACTTAATGTGATGTTCTCGATTAAAATCTGGTGATTAAAAGTGAACATGTGATGTTCACTTAATGTGATGTTCTACGCCTCCCAGTGTGAACATCCAGGGCTGCCTCATACACACACACACACACACACACACACACACACACTCACACACACACATGTATATATGTAGGTGAGTGCATCGGGCAAAATCTGCTTGGGTATCAAATGTGAAGTGGCTTTGAAGGGAGCGAAGCAGAGGCACCATGTTCTGTTTTTTGTCTTTCACACATATTGGTGTTAAGTGTGCATGTATCAGTGGTGGTGGTGGTGGTGGTGGCGGCTCCCATGTCAGTAGGCTGGTAAACCCATTCCAGATTTTAAATAAATAGATCAAGCACCTTGGAGTGCTCCTTTAAAGCTAGCCAAATTGTGGAGTAGATTCACTGCCCTACTGACATGGGAACAACCAACTACTGGGAAGTATATATGTGCATCCATGTATTTGAGTGTAGACTTATTTCTGTAGTATTACGTTGTATGTTGCTGAGCCAGTGTATGATTGACAAGTGAGCAGAAATATTGGTTTGGATTTGTACTTTGATATTAATATTTGGCTGCAACTGACTCCATTGCCTACGTCATAAATACATATGATATGTCATGATGAGTCAGACCAAAGGGCTATTGAGTTCCGTGGCCTGCTTCCTACAGTGGCAAACTGGATGCCTATAGGAAGCCCCAAGTCTGAACATGAGGGCAGTAGCAATCCCCCAGCCATGTTTTTTTAGAAACTGGTTTTCAGAGTTTCTCTGATACTGATGATACATAGTTATCCTCCGGACACTTAGTTGTGATTATCTTATGCTCTACTAACTTGTCAGATCTCTTTTTAAAGATGGCTGTGTTGGTGGCTATTATCACATCTTGCAGAAACAAGTTCAAAGATTTAGCTATGTGATGAGTGGAAATTTTTTAAAGCTAGCTTTAAGCTGTTTTTGTTTTGTTCCTGAATTGTTTGATGTGCTTTTGTATTATGTAAATTTTTTTTCTGAATGTTTTAAAATTTGAAATTTTTCAGAATTGTTTTAAAATAACTTTATTCACACACATCCTGAGATCTTCTGATTCATTTTAGAATAGAAATTGTTCTATAAATAATTACAGAAAAATCGAAGAAGAAAGAAAGAAAAATACCTAAGATATAGTGATTGACTAGGTATGTGTATTAATATAAGCTGACTAACTTGTCCCAAAAATACCTGATCAGTGTTGTGGTTTGTAAGATATGCATTTATAAGATATGCATTTTATGAGTGGATCAAACTATTAAACCATGAATGGATCATATTTGATTTTCCTGCTTTGAAGTATAAATAATTTTGATAAAGTAAGGGCATACAGAATCTCACTACCCTGTCTGTCAATTAAGTTCCAAGTCACAGGAAATCAGTTTAATGGTACTTAAGTGTCTACAGATGTAAATAAAATAAAATAAATAGAATACAGTATTAGCATAGCCAGAAAGAGGCCAATGCTGAACCACAGATGGGCTACAAATGAAACAGGTCATATACTTCCTTGAAGTTTATTTGCATTACATAAGCAGTTTCCTGGACATTCAAAACATCCATTACTGCTGGACCAAATGCAGTTTTAAGCCCAGGGAACCTTTTAAGTGCCTGAAAAGAGTTTGAGGGATGAGGAGAGTGGCCTATCACCACTCTTGAGCTGTCAATTAGGTAGATGTAGGCCATTTCTGCACTGGACTGTTATAGCACTATGATTCCACTTTCAACATCCTATGGAATCCTGGGGTTTGCAAACACCAGGATTCCATAAGATATTGAAAGTGGAATCATAGCGCTATAACAGGCTAGTGCAGAAATGGCCGTAGCCAGCTGTTGCTTTGGTTTGCTCCAGAGTGCTACAGATGGAAGAGGAGGTCTTCTTGTGATGCCACATCAAGGCCCTTCCTTGGGTGCCTTGCTGCATGGATTTATGGAGGCCTTTGGGGAATTAACAGCCTCCTGCATCCTGCAGCATGAAGGATGGCTTGGAAGCACATTTTATGGGTTTTCAATTTTTCCATTGACTGTATTTTTACTGCAGATGTCTTTGCAAATATACACTGTCAAATATCATTAAGAACCTGATGATTAAAGGTGCAATTATCACATCCTTTTCCACTGAAGAGGAATGTTAGTGATCCCTGTGGGGCTAAAATATCTGTGTTTATACTGAATTCATTCATTTCTTTAAAGAGCTAGTTGGTGTCAGGATTTAATTAACCACATATGAATGACTTCCTAAAAACCATTAATAAGCACTACAAAGCTGCTTTCATAGGAGGCACCCCCTCTACTTCATAACATTTGTCTTTTCACACGTATGACAAGGTGAGCAGGCCAGTCAACATTTGATTGTCGTGCTCTGAGGACCAGAGAGAAACCAAATTTTCTTACATGTTTTTCTTGCTACTTTGGTTTGTGATTTGGTCACTGTCATAAAGACATCTGAATGTAAACATAGCATACAAAAGAGACCAAGATAATCATCTATGCACTCCAATATTAATCCAATAACATTAGTTGTAAAAAACTTGTTTTGTATTGGTATTTTGTGTGTGTGTGAAGTATCCAGCTTTTCTTGTTCTTCCTTTCCCGTTAATTTCATGGCTTTTTTTCATGGCAGATAAGAAAGCGGTTCTGTTTAGGGAAGAACTTAGACATGTTACTTTCTGGGTCTGCACGTCCTAGGATCTTGCAGAATGAATGGGCTGGCAGCGTGTTTGTATATGTTATGATAGTCCAAAAAAAGTTAACATTTTTAGCCTTTGCATTTAGGGGGCTGTTCCTCTGCTTCCATGTTTCAGCCCTACATTTCACTTTTCTTTAGACATACCTATATTTTCTGACTTGTAAAAAACAAACAAACAAACAAAGAGCATAGTCTTGAAAATTCAGTTGCTATTGAGGTTGCATTCATTTCTGCTTGTATTACACGTTGAGTCTCCCTTACCCAAAATGCTTGGGACCAGAAGCATTTTGGATTTCAGATTTTTGTTTTGAAATATTGGAATATTTGCATATATATACTGAAATTATATACTATTCTTTTGGCACAGGGTCCTCTCTTTCACCAATTCTTCTTCCTGTGGGGAACATGAGGGGATTACAGAGGTTCGCTTGGGACTGTTAGCATATGCTGCTTGCAAAGTTTCTCAGTTGCCGTGGTGCCTCTTTCCCTTCCTCAGCTCACTTTGTGTGCTTCTTGCAAAGCAAGCTGAGGTGGGGAAAAGGCACTAAGCTGACTGAGAGACTTTGCAAGCAACACGCGCATGGTCCCATGTGAGCCTCCATAATTCCCTCATGTTCCCTACAGGAAGACTCGGTTCTGGTTTTCAAAAGTTTAGGATTTTGGAGCATTTCGGATTTCAGATTTTTGGATAAGGAATACTCAACCTGTTTTTGTATCATGAGTGGGGAGAGTCCAGATGTTTAATTCATGCTCTCCTGATTGCTTTTGGTCATGCAACCTGGTAGAAATGGTAGTTGGAGTCCAAAAGCAGCTAAAGACCAATGGGTTGTCCCCCTCTGATATATATCAGTGCTAAGTATGAAAACAGTTGCACCATGGAAGGATCAACATTTGTGTAAGATTAGTACTTTCATATCTTCCATCATTATTCTCAAGGATGTTTCCATTAGATTCCCAGGTGGTCTCTTATCTAGGCCGCTAACCAATCTTGGCTTTCCTAACTCAAACAGAAAGCTGCAAGTATTTATATCACCCCTCTACAGGATCCCTAATGGTGCAGGAGCCCTCTCTTGTTTTGCATTTGACCCATCTTAGTTTCAGTAAAGTGGCCACACATCATATAGGCCATTTTGGCACTACACTGTTATAGTGCTATTACTCCACTTTCAACATCCTATGAAATCCTTGGGTTTGCAGTTTAAGGAAGGGCATTTAGAATTGTCAGCCAGAGAGTTCTTTGGCTTAGTAAACTACAAATCCCAGAATTCCACAGGATGTTGGAAGTGGAATAATAGCACAATAACAGTGTAGTGCGGAAATGGCAGTTCTCTCAGACCATGTTCTATGACTAATATGTAATCCATGTTGCTGTTCCTTTACAATGGGGTAGCTCTCAGATACTTTTGTTACTTGAAGTGGGGTAAAAATTTGGGTCCCTCTATGCTATACCAGAAAACAAGGATTCCACTGAATCAGTGCAGTTCAATGCCTTCTATATTATTATCTGATAGTTCTTCAGTTGGCAACAAAGACTGGAAAGCTTGTTGGCTATGGTTATTTCTAATCTGATTGTAAATATGATTCTCAAGCCTAGAATGACCCAGCTGTACAGTGCTGAGAGGAAGCAGATAGAAATCTATATAAGGTTGATAAGGGTTGTTGTGGACTTTCATTTTAATGGGTATTGCTCTCTCTGGGACTATTTGTGTGTCTTGTACTTTCCTTGGTGGGCCATTGAACAAAATATAAATTCTCCAGGCTATAATACTTTTTAGTGACATGCAACATTATTTATAGATGTTTGATCTGCAGATTATTCACTTCTGTAGTCATGGCACAATGCATTGTTTCTAAAATTTTTGGAGCAGCTTATTTTGTTCTCCAAGGTTCACAAAGTGAGAATCAAAGTATTACAGACACCATCATTTCATTGGCTTGAATGTTATTAGTTTCACTTTATGTAATATCTAGCTATTTTAGGATGCTTTCTAAATCACAAATCAGGGGTAGGAATTCCACAACCCTCTACATTTTGTTAAACTGCAACTACCAACATTCCTCACCATGGTTTATGCTGGCTTGGGCTGCTGGGATTTGCAATTCATTAACTTCCAGAGGGCCATACACCTGTCATAAAGTTTGTGTCCTAAATCCAACTGTTTCTCCTTGCTAAAGTAGATCTATTTGAAGGAATAGGATTTGCATAACTATTGCTTTACTGTTCAATGATTGATTCTGTCACTCTGTTCTAGTTGGTGCTAGCAATTAGCTTAGACCTATTATTTTGTAGCTCAGAAGCGGAAAAACATGAACCAAATTTAAAACATGAGTACAGTAAAACTGTGGCACTAGTCTTATGAAAACATATACTTTTAAAATAACCTATTATATAAAAGTCAAAGTTTGTGAGTTTTGTCTGTCTGCGTCAGGCGAGCCAAGACCTCATACAATTGGCTGTGTGAGGTGAGAAGACCTCATATGATTGGCTGGCTCTGAAGATTCTATGGAATCCTGTGGTTGGCAGATCAGGGAGGGGCCTTTAGAATACTCAGCTGGAGAGCTTTTGGGCCTCAAGCTAGTTGCTATGGAGCCCAGCAGCAAGAAAAACGTTTCCCTCGGAAACCAGGTGTCTGTTATGTTAACAGACTCTGAATACAGACTGCATTGGGGAATATGGGGAAAAGGTACAGGTATTGGAATAGGCCGGTTACTATGGAGATGAGGGCTACCAGCAAGGAGGAGGACACTGTATTCCATCACGAACCAAACCTCTGTATGTCAACAACTCTGAATACAGATTGGATTGGAGAATATGGGGAATATGGGGAAAAGGTACAGATACTAGACAAGGCAGTTTGGGGAATTAGAGACACAGGATATCAAATCTGTGTATTTCAACTGAGTGCTAATTCATAAGGTAAGGTAAGGTATTTCTAACAAGTGTTACCTATGAGAAAATAAAATCCCAGGCAAAGTAAATATACTAGTGTTGTATAAATATTAAAACATATACCACTCAGGTGGTACACTAATATTGGATGTCCCAATATTATTTGGGACTTCCACAAGTGTTTTCTCCTTTCACAAGTGTTCTTTTAAAAATTTGTTTCTGTATTATTCTTTTCACCTATCTTGCCAATTGATCTGTTTGCTTAGATAAGAATTTACTAGTAAATCTTGATGAAAAACAGATGTCTCCTACTCCCTTTTTTATGCTGCTGAGTTAATGGTTTAGCCTTCAATGACAATCCCTTATCTGCTTTGGCAATTAGTGTACTAAAATAATGAGAAATAAATTAGGTGTTCATAACTTTTTTTTGTTTTTTTTTGCTTCTAAAAAAGGAGTTTTTGAATCTTTTGAATTCATTGCAAAATTAGATAGCTGGTGTCTGGCTGACTGCGTTAGCAAATGAAGCAATGTCCATTTGGTAGAGCAATCTAAAGGACATACTGCAGTTGGTTGTGTCTGGGGGAGTGCCTGTCAGCAACGTTAGAAAATTTACAAGACTGTTGTTCCATTTCTTCAGTATACAGCTTTGCAAAGGGAACCTCTTTTTCAGATTTGTTTCTGAACCAAGAATGACTCTATGCGAGGAGTGGGCTTAACACTTACACACACAAACACTTTTTCCTACATGTGTATTATTTTTAATATCATGGTAACATGAAGCAGTGCAGGGTGGTAAGTTGAGACCATGACCTGCTACATGCATTTTAACATTTGAAGACAAGCAAGGATCAAACAGCTTGATGGAATTTGATAATGCAGGATGGCTTCAGAGGTTAACAGCAAGGCTGGGAAAAACCCTGCATGCCTCATCTCCCGAGACCCCAGAAATTTGTTGCTTGTACCTAAACACATAGGACTGGTAATTTTAAATATGTGGGAGGTACTTAAGAATTTGAAACACCTTTCCAAGCCCTGGTTGAGTAGGCTATGTGATACAGAAAGAAAAAGCTCTTAGAAAATTGAGACAGAATAACCGCAGATGCTGCACTGAAGTGATTACTTGCCTTTTAAACATGAATAAATAAACAGATAAATAGAACACAGCATTTAATCCAAGTTTCATTATGACAGTAGGAGAGTTGATGTGTGTTTAGCTCCCCCTCATTGGCTTCAATGTCAGTAAGGTAGTATATCCCCTCTAGGTTTTAGTCTGAAGTTTAGAGGAGCCATTCAAGGTAAGGAACGACCCAACGGGTTCAGGACATTGTACAGCTCCTTTAAATTTCAGGCTAAAGCTCAAAGCAGATGCACTACCCCATTAACATAGGACTCAACAGCTGCCAGTGTTAATATTGCTTATGTTTGGGTTGATAATATTGCTGCATCTGCAGAGAAATAAACCAGAGGACAGGTACGTGACATAATTGCATTGTTGAAGTAGCTCACAGAATATCCGAGGGAGAATTGAAATTTTGGGGTAAGTGAAGGAGGTGTTCAGTACGAGAATTGCATATAAGTATTGTTATTGTTATGTGGCTTCATTATGAAGCCCTAAGGTGAATCTAACACTGAGCTTTCTTGGGAGGATTTGATCAGAGGGGGGTTGCCAGTGATTTTCTCTCAGGCTGAGAGAGAGTGACTTGCTCAAGGTCACCCAGTGGGTTTCCATGGCTGAGTGGGGATTTGAACTCTGGGCTCCAAAGTCAGTCCATATATCCTGCTGGCACCAAACACGATCTGATCTTGGAAGCTATGTAGGGTCAGCCCTGGTTAGTACTGGGATGGTGAATACTGGGCACTGTGGGCTATATTTCAGAAGAAAGGACTGGCAAATACCCCTCTGGGTATTCCTTGCCTAAGAAATTTGTAGGGTTGCCATATGTCAATAGGCAGCTTGGAGGCGCATATACACATACATTCATAGTATGGGTGCATTCTAGCCAAGAGTGAGAACTTTTCTAGCTTATTGATCTTACCAGGAGAATTAAGTGTCACTCCTACTAAAAACAGTGAGACATGGAAGTACTTATATTTGGCTGGATTGAATCTTCTAAAATGCACTGTTGTGCACAGTTAACTGTCTGGAAAGTTCCAGCAGCACTTGCTAATACTTGACCACCCTTCTGTTATTTCAGCACTTTCATGGCTTCCTCATTCCCCCCCCCACTTTTCTTATCCAGATCCAGAGAACACAGCAGTTCAGAGGATTTATACCCCAAAGCACATATCTGTTACGAACTTTGTTGCCGAAATTACTCACTTTATGTGTTTGTTATCTACTGTATTTTTTGTATGCAGTCTTTCCCCCAAGGAGTTTGGAACAGTGCCCTTTGCCCCTCCTCTTTATCTTCACAACAACCCTGGAAGGTAGATAGTGGTTGAGAGACAGTGCTAGAAAATCCTGCCACACACACACAAAATTCAGTTCTGATTTCTCCTACCAGCTTGCTTTGATTTCAGCAGTTTAATTTAGACTAGAGAGGAGGCATATTTGTTGTTGCTTTTATCACAGTTGGAAGTCAGCTACTTTGAAACTGTTTTGAGCACTAAATGCAGAATTGCTGTTGGAATGACAGGGATGCTTTAGTCTGAGTTTGTAAGTGGGATTTTATTTACACATAAATAACAAATTTAAATCCCTTCTTCCACATGTAGCTTCCAATACGGTTTTCAATACAATAAAAACAGCTTAAAATAAATAAATAAAACGTAGATGATTAGATAGATGGAACTAAATCTTTAATAACAACATAAATCAACTGCAGATCATGGCACAAGTATTAGGCCAGTACACTATTAAATATTGCTGAAAGCTTGGGAGAATAAATCCCCATCTGATGCTTAAAAATGGTGAAGGAAGTGGACATATCGGGGACTTTCAGAATCAGAGTACCACTGCAGAATTTTTTTATTGTTGTTTATCATTATCTACTTCCAGAGACTGAGGCAGCATGAGCAGGGCCTCTCCTACCATCTTGGTACATAAGCAGGGCCCCTTTTCTACTATAAAGTTATAATGCTATGATTCCACTTAAACTGCCATGGCTGCCATGATTAAAGCAGAATTATATTGCTATAACTGCATAGTGAGAAAAGAACCCTGGTTGATGTGAGAAAAGGTAACACATATACTCAACTATAAGTCAGTCTCATGGATAAGTTGAGGGCAGGTTTTGGGCCCCAAATTATAGAATTTGCTATGACTGATGGATAAGTCGAGGGTAAAACATATTCTACGTCTGGTCGCCTATCCCACACGTCGTATAGCCATAGTTTAGTTTCCTCCTCATCCATCCAGTCTTTAGGGTGAACATGATTAATTACGCCTGCTGGAATTTTTAAGTTATTTGGCTTGAGGAGCACAGAGGTGGGCTGTAGGGCCCTTTTGGCGGCCTTGGCTTCCTCGTTCCTTCTCACATGAGCTGGGTGGTTTGGCTTCTACCCCCATGGAAACCAGCATTGGCCTATGGATAAGTTGACCCAGGTTTCCAGGCTAAATTTTTAGACTTACATTTCTAGACTTATTGTTGGATATATACAGTATTCGTTCAGATACACTGATCTGAAGTTGTCCCAGGCTTAATACTTAATGTACTTGTGTATCTATATTTAAATTTGTAATTCACATGATGCACACAAACTTCTGAAATCACCAGCTACTATTCCAGTGGTCTAGTGCCACCATCAGCATTTTATCCTTTGTGCTACAAAACTGATAATTTAAATTATTCCAACTTCATAGGTTGTTGTGGGTTTTCCGGACTTTGAGGCTGTGTTCTATTAGTGTTTTCACCTCATGTGTTGCCTACATCTGTGGCTGGCATCTTCAGAGGATCTAGTGGCATAGAAGTGAGACAGAATATATATACTTGTGTAGTCCCCAGGTGGGAAAGAGCAATCTGCATGTGTTACAGTTGGCCTGTGTGATGGCCTATTGTTAAATGGGATATCCCCCAGGGTGTATTGTTAGTCAGGGGATACGCATAACAGTATGTTAAGTATATTAGCAACCCATTGTATTGTTCCCAGTAGAGCAGTGGTTCTCAACCTGTGGGTCCCCAGATATTTGTGGACTTCAGCTCCCAGAAGCCCCAGCCACTATGGTCAATGCTCAGGGCTTCTGGGAGCTGAAGTCTAGAAACATCTGGGGACCCACAGGTTGAGAACCACTGCAGTAGAGGAACCTCCAGAGTCTGGGTGGTATTCACTGGCGTATTTTTGAGTCTTGATTTTAGTGTTCTTCAGTACTGGTAGCCAAATCTTGTTTACTTTCTGAATTTCTTCTTTCCTGTTGAAATTGTCCATGTGTTTATGGATTTCAATGGCCTCTCTGTGTAGTCTGACATAGTAGTTGTCAGAATGGTCCATAATTTCTGTGCTTCCAAAAAGCATTCTGTGCCCAGGTTGGTTTATAACATGTTCTGCTACTGCTGATTTTTCTGGCTGGATCAGTCTGCAGTGTCTTTCATGTTCTTTGATTTGTGTTTAGACGCTGCATTTTGTAGTCCTTATGTAGACCTGCCCACAACTGCAAGGTATGCAGTAAACTCCAGCAAAAGTTAGAGGATCCCTCTTGTCCTTTGCTCAATGTAGCATTTGTTGAATTTTCTTGGTCGGTCTGTTGATTGTTTGGAGGTTATGTTTCTTCATCAGTTTCCCCATATGGTCAGTGATCCCTTTGATGTATGGTAAAAACACATTCCCTTTGGTTGGCTGCTTATCTTCACTGCTGTGGCTTTTTCTGAGTCTTGAGGCTCTTCTGATGTCTGAACTGGAGTAACCATTGGCCTGTAGAGCCCAGTATAGATGGCTCAGTTTGCCTTTCAGGAGGTGGGGTTCACAGATTCTTTTTGCGCGGTCTACCAGAGTTTTTACTGCAGTCTTTTTTTGTCCTAGGTGATGGTTGGAGTTTTTGTGTAGATATCAGTCAGTGTGTGTAGGTTTTCTGTAAACTGTGTGGCCCAACTGTTGGTTAGGCTTGCGGATGACCAGGACATCCAGAAATGGTAGTCTTCCTTCATTTTCTTTTTCCATGGTGAATTGGATGTTTGGGTGGATGTTGTTCAGATGGTTCAGAAACACAGTCAGTTCTTCTTCCCTGTGGCTCCAAATGGTGAAAGTGTCATCCACGTAGCGGAACCAACTTCAGTTGCTTCTTTGGGGTGTGTGTTCTACTGTTCCACAATTTCTTGCTCCTTTTTGTTCCCCTCCTATACTGGTGATATTCTGCAAAGTCTTGCTTTTCTTCATTCCCCTGGTCATGGTTCAGCCCCATTTTCCAGCCGGCATGCACACCTCCATACCATACAAATTGTCATGCCGAAGTAGCTGTGCAGCTCCTGGTTTTTCTTTCCACGTTTTCCTCTCTTGCTCACTCTCCCACTATTTCTTTTGTGTCTTAAGGTAGAAATGTGCTTTTGCAATTAGGCCCTTTTTCAGTTGGTCCTGAAATTAGCAAGTGCATACAGAAGATCCCTCCCAGTTGCTCCAGAAGGGGTGCTTTCTGAGTGGAGGAGAGAGTAAATTCCATTGAAGACAGTAGGGCTCACTGTTGACTAGACATGTATTGGATTGTCCCTCCAAAAGCATTACACATGAGACAGAGGATAGAAGATACTTTTTTCTGGCCGAAACCCACCCCTTGTCAGCTAAACTTTCTTTCCCTGCCTCTCTAGCCCCATTCCCATTGGAGTGTGCTGTAAACCACTTCAGTAGACTAGGACCTATTAAAAATAAGCACTTAAAACTGAAACAGAGGAATGAAAGTTTTTATTCTCAATAAGGAGGATTGGATCAGATGGGTAAGATGCTGAGTGGCTTGGACGTCATGGGAGGGGGTTGACAACATCAGCAACATAGAGGATTTTTCGCACCCCTGACTAATCCTACTTTGAGGGAAGTAACATGATTGAATTTTAAAAGGAAACAGTGTGGATAGAAAAATGGAAACATTGACACAGACTATATATGTCTGTGTGAATTTGCCACATAAGAATACCTGTTATGGTATTCCCCTCCTCTATTTTCTGTATTTTTCCTGATGAGAGATCCTTTTGTCTGCTGTACAAAGGCTATATTATTAGGGTATGATATTTTCCACATAATGTAAATGTATGGTTGGTCTTTGTTTTGAGAGATCCAGATGTTTTCTCTTTTGGGATCCATTGCATTTTATCTACCCTTAAACACCATTATGTTGATGCCAAGGAAATGCTCTTGCCTAGTTTATGCCAACAAGACAAATATGGTTACTACAGACAAGGAGCTTGTTTAAGGGATACAAACACCTACTGGTTGCTGTCTGTGACTAGGATGGAAACTGTGGAAAAACAATTTTGAAAATAATTTTGTTTCCTAGTCTGGAAACAAGTTAATTTTTGCCTGTCTATTTTGGATGTCTAGCAGTGTTAATTGTTTCCCACTGAAATCAAACAAAACAAAACAAAAACACCCCTCCTACTTTCTCAGATGCATTAAATGGATGTTTGCCTGGCCTTTGGCTTCTATTGAAATTAAAGTTGTGCGGATTTCATGGTTGCTGTGGATACAGGTAACCGTATTGGTTTGAGAGGACACTTGCACAAAGCTGCCCTTGTCCTCTTAACAGATGCATGGGCAAATAATTTCAGAAAGAGGTAAAGTTGTTTGTACAGCAGGAACTGGTCTTTCTACAGTCATGTAAATGTGGGGAATCAAAAGAAAACGTACATTACGGCTGGTAGCGTGATTTCTTTGAACACCCATTAGTTTGGGAAGCTGACTTCCAAGAGAACAGACATCTATTCTATACCATGGCTGACTTCTTGGTGGGGTACAATGGTCAAGTTGGGAAAGCTGAAAGGTGGGTTGTGTACGTGTGTGTTTGTATATTTTTGTGGGTATAGACATGCATTATGATGTGTTTTCACCAGTTTTGAGCTTTTCTTAATCAAAATATATAGAATCCCCTGTTTTTGACACTAGAAGACTTCAAGGAATAATGTGCAATGTTTCTGAAATTGTTATGTAAGATGAGATTCACCTGTTTGCTTGTAATTATTAAGATTCTCTGACAGAGCCAGTTGATAGAGAACCTTTTTGTAAATTGGAAAAGCCATGGTTGTTTACCTAGGGAAACTCAGAGACGTACATAAGTGATTACTGAGTAATGGGCTTGTGAATCTTCTGCAAGCATCTGCAAAGCTGCAAGTAGTGACCATGGTTGGTGTTATCCTTAACTGAAGTTGCCACCTCTGACAGGATTTCCTAGAGGTGTAGTGAGTGTACTTCCAGGCCTGCCATGACCTGAAATTACGACCTTTTCAAAAGTGCCTGCAGAATGTGCAAGTGATGACCAACCTCGTAGAACCTGGATACGGGCATTTATTTTTGGAACCTTCCATGATCACAGAGCCTATAAAGAAACATGAAGAATTCAAAAAGACCTCTTCTCAAGAAGCATAGATGGATCAGTCTATTTCTAGTTTATATCCATTTCGCAAGTGTCCATTCCTAAGTCTATTCTGTTTCCATATTAATGTTTACAAATTGCATGAAAATCTGCATGTAAACACACATTTTTAATATCTTTTCTAAAAAAAAAATGCAGTCCTAGATCCATTTTATTTCAAACTAGGCAATTCCAAATGTACTTTTATTACTATTTTTAGAACACAACAGAACTTCACATTTTTTGTTAGTTTACTGTAATAATGACAGGGACTTTTCTTACCAATATTAACACTGGTTAGTATTATTTTAAGTATACTTCATTAATAGTCTGTATGCCCAAAGAGTTTTTAATGTATGATTATCAAAACTGGATAGCATTGTAATCTTGTTGTTATATGCCTTGAAGTTGTTTCCAACATACAGCAACCCTAAGGTGAACCTGTCACAGGGTTTTCTGGGGCTGAGAGTGTGTGATGCGCCCAAGGCCACCTAATGGGTTTCCATGGCCAAGCAGGGAATTGAACCCTGATGTTCAGGGTCATAATCCAACACTCAAACCACTACACAACGCTGGCTATTGTAATCTTACCCGTAGTTAGTTATTTATAAAAACTCAAAAATATATTTTTAGATGCTTTAACATTTATATAGTGCTTTAAATTTTCTAGGTACTTTAAAGTTTCTAGGTATACAGCCTTGTACAGCAGCCCAGTATTCCTAAAGTGTTGTCGTGTGTCTTCAAATAGTTTCCAACTTATAGTGACACTAAAACCTTTTCCGCACCTTACCTTGTCCTGTCACTCTGCATTTGCAGTCCCAGCAGCACCTTTGCCAGGAAGGGAGCACGATGGGAACACTCCCTTCTGCACCGGATTGGCTCCTTGCAGAAGGGAGCACGAAGGATATGCCTCTTCCTTCCACAGTGCAGCTGAGCTCTTTCCCATGCTGCGCTGGGGAAGGAAGCACCTCCATTGTGCTTTCGGGCCTTCCGCTGGGCAGATAAGTGTGGGAGTGTGACATGATCAGGGGTCATTGTCAGAGAAAATTACCTTGCCGGCTGGCAACAGGAGAAGGATGGGATTGCGACAACGTCTTGTGGAAGCATTGTCGTGGTTCCCTTCCTCTCATGTCCCCATGCTGGGATGCCACGTCCATGCAGAAGGGGCCTAAGATGAACCTATCTTGGGGTTTTCTTGGCAAGGTTTATTCAGGGAAGGCTTGCCTATGTTTTCCTCTGAGGGGAGAGAATGTGACTTGCCCAAGGTCACCCAGTGTGTTTCCATGGCTGAGTGGGGATTTGAAGCCTGGTCTCCAGAGTTGTAGACCAACATTCAAAGCACTATGCCATGCTGTTGTCATATTTCTGAATATGGGAGAGCAAAGTCTGAGTAGCTTCCTAAAGTCACTCCAATGAGTTCATAGCAGAGGCAAGATTTAATCCAGGGACTTTCTGGTTTGTAGTGCAATCTCCTGGCAAATGTACTGGCCGTATAGAGCTCACACATGGAAGCCCACTTGGTGACTCTCTCAGCCTCAGGGTAAGGCAGTGGCAAACCTGCTGTGAACAGATCTTGCCCAGAAAACCCCATGAAAAAATTGCCTTAGGGTTGCCATAAATTGGAAACTACATGAAGGCACGCAACAACAGCAAAGCTTTGTAAAACAATCGGGAAAGACAAATTCAGTTTATTTATGCAAGTTAGAGGATTCCAGAGTTGTTCTGTGTGGCCAGCTGCAGAAATGACCCCAAACTGAAGTACGTTCAAATCTTCCGAGAAAGTCATTTGAAAAACCAACAAAAAACAGACACCAGAAACCATTTATTGTAAGCATTTCTTAGCACAGTGAGGTTTATAGCTTGGAGTGGCCATACATAAGTAGGTCTGTTGAGGCAGTGTAAACATATTTGGGATGAGACTATGGATTTCTGAATATTTCTTACGGCAGCATTCCTCATTTCTAGGAACCCATGGGCTAATTATATAGCTTCATTTGTGTACATCCCCTTTAGACATGATTGAGGGGGAAGCAAAATAGTAGGCAGTAGAAAAGATATTTTAATTGGACCACACAGACCAGTGAAATGGCTCTTACAGCTTCTAGTGAAACTTAAAAGGATTTTATTTTAATTAATAACTAATCTCTGTCATCAGGAAATGAGATAACTCATAGTGCTTGGAGTCTGAAATACCCAAAGGAATTTTATCTACTACAATAAAGATCAACACTTAAGAAATTTCCAGCAAGGAACACTTGGTATGAAAAGAGTGTCGAAAGAGTAAAAGGACGTTAGAAAGGAATTTAATATGAGATTGAGCTTCTCTGACCAAAAGAAAACCTCCATTATTGTACAAAAATGAACTGAAAATATACACGGCTATTATCAAGTTAGGGTGACAGAGTCATTGTAAACTGGACAATGGAATAAAATAGGCACCAGTGATCATGTAATGTATTAATAATATTGAAATAATACAATGTAGTGTGATTTTCCCTCTCTGGATATAAGATAGTCAAATTATCTTTTCAAGAGAGCCAGAGCGGTGTAGTGGTTTGAGCATTGGACCATGACGCTCGAGACCAGGGTTCAGTTCTCTGCTCAGCCATGGAAACCCACTTGGTGACCTTGGGTGCGTCCCACACACTCAGCTCCAAGAAAACCCTGCGATAGGGTTGCCTTAGGGCCACCATAACTCAGGCCATTTCCGCACTAGACTGTTACAGCGCTATGATTCCACTTCCAACATCCTATGGAATCCTGGGGTTTGCAGTTTTGGGAGGGGCTGGCCAGCCCCTCCTGCAACTGCAAACCCCAGGATTCCATAGGATGTTGGAAGTGGAATCATAGCGCTGTAACAGTCCAGTGCAGAAATGGCTTTAGAAATGACTTGGAGGTACACAACAATAACAACAAGGAAATTGAAAGATCAGTTAGTGAGGGCAGCAGGACAGCAGGTAGCCAAAATGTTGCATCGGCCCTTTGTCTGCAACCTAGACACTACTGCACATTCAGCCACTGACTAATGTTAGAGGACGGAAACAGGAATAGCCAGCAGATTTTATAGACCAAAGCTCCCGAGAACCTAGGATTTTTTTGGCACTACAGTTTAGTTGGCTTAAATATCCTAAAGGCACCTGATCCCATCTGATCTTGAAAGCTGAGCAGAGGTCAGCTCTGGTCATAACTTAGATGGGAGACCGTCAGCAAATACCAGGTGCTGTAAGCTATATTTCAGAGGAACGAACTGCCAAAATCATGTCTAAGTGATCCTTGCCCAGGAGAACCCTATGAAATCCATGCGGTTGCCATAAGTTGATAGGCAACTTAAAAGCATGCACGCACACACACACACACACACACACACACTTCAGTTCCTAAAACCTCGCTAGGAGTGGAGTACACAACGAGGAGCCTGCTTCGGACCCAGAAATTTTTAGGTACAGCAATGAGAATTTGAGGGCCACCTAGAGAGAATAAAGGAAAACTTTCTGTTCATTTCTAAATTCTCTGGCCAACCTAGAGAAAGAAGTGAAAGTCCCATTATCAGTCATTCGAATTCTGTTATCCAAAAGCTTTAAAGCCCAAAATAATTGGGAGAATTGCTTTAGATAATGCTTCCCTTTTGTGTTGCTTGGTATTTTTCTAATACATTTGAACTAAATCCCTGCCCCCATGCCTTTTTATTTCTCATCCAACTCTCTGCAGACTCTTTGGCACACGTTGCCTGCCAGACCTCCATCTAAACATGGCTGTTCTGGTAGAAATAGTTGTGTATAATTTCTGCTGTCATTATTAATGCTAAATGAAGCTACCATGTCCTTCAGTCTTCCCTTTATTCTTTTTCCCTTCTGATCTTTTTCCTAGGGAAATGTAGCCTGAAGCTCCTATAGAAAGTTCTGACATGTTTCTCATTAGGCTATTTTATGACGAAGTCTGGCATACCTGAGTTAGCTGGCTTAAAAAACACCAAAAAACCCCCACCAAAAACATGCAGGGTCCAATCTGGATGGGAAAAAAAAATTGCCTGCTGTCTTCCAGTGCTTCCTCAGGGATGACATTTTGTTTGGCAGGTGCTCTCTGTAGGGCTGCTTCCTGGCTGGGTCTGGTCTGGATAGGCATTTGATTGCTAGGCAAGAGGGATGGGCAAGAATGCACATTTCAAGCAAATCCTTAACTCTTAGAAAATGGTGTTAGAAAGTAATGGGCAATATCAGGACTTCTAAGCCAGAGCAGTGGTAGCTGAATCAAGGTTTGAAGGTTGTATCTTCTTTTTCTGCCCAGGGCTCCAGGGGGCTTGGAGCACAGCAGGTAGAACATATGAGGGCACAAAAAATGTGTTCTTTGAATTTAGACCATCCCTGGTCAGTCCAGAGGCTTCATATTGTAAAACCTGCCAGCTGGATAAATGGAACTTACATGTGCCTGTTCTGTGACGATGTTTGAAGAGCCCTCACGAGTGTAATGCCGCATGGCTCTTGTGGTTTCCTAGACTAGTTCCCTATTCCTAGGGCTGAGATTTCTGGTATCACTACAGAATCTCCAACAGAATCTGGAGATAGCCCCATGGGAAATAGGCATCACTCCCTGGACCACACTGGGGCATTCATGTTCTCTCAAACCATTGTGGGTGTGCAGAACTGGGGACTTTCCCTAGTGGAGTTAACAGTAGTGGCTGCCACCAGTCAGATTAATCCAGATTAAACCTGGGAGGGGAAACTGAAGTGGGACAGTTTCTGACCCTTCCATTCAGCTCTAATGAAAAAACAAAACATTAAAAAGGTGATTTGCACATTCTTGCCTGAAGAATGGCAGACACAGAATGGCACTGTGCAAGATTTGAAGACTGCTTTCTTCAAATTACCACCCTCCAGATATGATGGACCACAACTCCCATAGTCCTAGCAAATATGACAATTGCACTGGTTGTTGGGGGATGATGGCAGTTGTATTCCAACATGTCTGGAGAGCTCCAGGTTGGGACAGGGTGGCATTAAAAAATGCAAAGGGACAGCTGAGTAGCCATGCAGCCTTGCATGCAGGCTTTTTTAAAATAATGAAGCCAAATGCTAAAGTTTAAATAGGCCAGTTGCAGAAGGAGAGAAGAAAGGAGGGCTACAATGAGTGGAATTGCCTTCTCCCACAAAATACTCCCCTGCTTGTGGTTTAATCCTTTGTTTTCTGCCCCTCCCCAAAATACTGTATTTGTTTTGCTTCAGTGAAGGCAAAATTTTAGTACTTATATCTTGCCTTGTACAAGTCAAAAAAACAGCTTTGGGGAGGAGTTCAAGTTCAGCTGTTCAAGTCTGCAGCTCACGGGTTGTTTTTTTGCTTTCAAAGTTGATTAGAATATACACTCAATGGTGCCTTGGAGACAGTTTGTTCGTGTTCTCAAGATTTTTGAGCTTCCCTTCAATGAAGACTTCCATTAAAAAAAAAAATCAAATGAAACTGCTATTAGCTGGTAAAATGCCAAGGGATGCGTGTAATTAGTATTCTAATAGGGAATGAAGATGTTGAAGATTAATGAAAATGTTTAAAAGTAGCAATAAGTTTACTGAATGTTTTTGCTTTTGCTTGTGGTGTTGTGTGCATTTGAAAAAATAATTACATTCCTATTTCTTCATAATTATACATGTTACACTGCAGGGTGACACTGAACATATTAAAATATAAGTAAGTGATTTCTGTCTGCGTAAAAGACCATTTCATTCCATTGTATATGTTCCTGGGCTGGCAGTTGTTTTGGAAATTATGCCTATGACTTTCAAAGAGGGGAAGAGAGGCACCCCTTTCTTCTTGTGACATTTTTCTCATTAACTTTTTTTTTCTGGAAGGAAACTCATGAATAAGTAACTGGCAAGAAATCTTAGTTAATTGGCAAGTGGTGAAGGCTAGTGTAACATATAACACATATTACAACCTGGTTTTGATCTCTTTGTGTGTTTTCTTGAATTTAATGTATATTGTAAGTTTCTTGGGCAGATATATGTCTTTATTTGTTTATGTTACCTTTGGAAAGTGTCACAAGAATGGTGAGACTGCATAAATTAGTAGTAATTCTCACATTGGCTGTAGAAGAGAATTTTAGACAAGCAGTTATGACACACTGCTGAATTTAGCTCATACTTAACGGTGTGGGAGGCATCCAGTTTACAGGGCCGGCCTGTATCATTAACTCCATGGAAATTGTTCACAGAGGTTAATGGAGCCACCTTTTGGAAATTTTAAGTGGGGAGCTCACTCTAAAAGAAAATTTTATTTTTCAAGATTTAACAGTATAAGTTATTGTGTAAGATGATTTCAGGAAAGTTCAGCTTTACTCTAATCTGTGGCACTTGATCCCTGGATTTATTTATTTTACCTGTTGAGGAATGACAAGATTACTGCTTCTTGGATTGATTAAACAAGATGGCTTTCCTGTCAAATACCTCTTCTTCTGGAAGACTGAGGATATTGGTATGTCTGTACACCTTCCCTTACTATGTTTGAAATGTCCCTTTCCCCTCAAGGGCTTCACTGACAAAGGTTGGCACAATGTTATGCAATCATGACCCTTACCCATCCTGACACCACGTATGTGCTGCGTTGTACACATGAATCTTACTAGATATTCAGTTTGGTGTAACCTGAGCTTGTACGTTTTCATAAATGAGATCCACCAAAGGATTACCTTGTCTTCTTTTGCAGCTCACTGCAAATGACTCTCCTGTGGACAGGAAATTCCAGCGTAGGTTTACCAAGCCTAACTACTGGATCAGCCTTAAAATGAGGACATATGAGAAATAGATAGAATTTTGAAACATCTGTCTGCTTACAAATGTATAAACTAAACACAGGAATGAGGCACCCAGACACAGAACTAGTCTGTAAAGCAACACTGGTTCTCTCAAATGGATGGATGGATGGATGGATGGACATATGCAATTTTAAAAACACATTTAAAGTATAATGAAATAGAAACACAGCACATTAAAAGCTCTGCCACAACATATTAAAAAACAAAATACCTCCCTAAATAGAACAGTCTTTACCTGTTGGGAGAAAGACAGCAGGGAAGAGGCCTACTACACCTGCAGAAGAAGGAGGTTCCACAACCTGGGAGCAGCCACTGAGAAGGCACTCTCCGGTATCATCACCCAACGTGCCTGAGATGGTGATGAGATCAAGAGAAAGCCTTCCTCTGCAGATCTGAAACTTTAGGCAGGCTCCTATATGGAAATTCAGCCTTTCAGATACTGTAATCCTCCCTCACCTGCTGGGGATATGTTCCAAGACCCCGCCCCCTACTCCGTAGGTTTTACAAACCATAGGGAAGAGGGATACTTCCAGGGACTTTGCTGATTCCAGAGCCATTTCCTGTGGCAGTGTTGGTGGAGGGGTGGCAGGCAAGCAGGCAGGTGGCAGTACCCAGAAAAGACCATGTGGGTGCCATCACTCAGATGCTGGTATTTTCTGTTTAATATTTTTGGACAGTGTATGACTGAAACTGTGGAAAGTGACAGCCATGGAGGGGGGGAGGGAGCCAAGCTGAGGGTATAAGCAGCACTTTGAATTCTGCCCAGAAATGGATCAGCAGACAGTTTAGCTGTTTCAGCAGTGGGATTATATGCGCCTTATAACCTGCTCTAGTCAGCATCCTGGCTGCAGCATTTAGGGCTCACTGAAGTTTATGTTCATGACAGTAATCCAAACAGGATGTAATCAAGGCATGTGTCACCATAGCCAGATCTGAACATCTCAAGGAATGGGAGCAAAAAAGCAACTAACATGATCTTGTAGCCTTGAAGGAGAGTCAGCCCGGCAGCTGCCAAACTCAGCTTCATTTCCTTGTCTGATAGCATGAAGGCTGCTACTCCTTGCATTTACCCATGCAATATAGGTAGATAGGTATGTGTTTAGTAGTAAGTAGCCCAGAGGGCCAGCATGGTGTGATTGTTTGAGCATTGGATTAGGACCCTGGAGACCAGGGTCTGATTTCCCGCTCAGTCATGGAAACCCACTGAGTGACCTTGAGTACCTCACACACTCTCAGCCCCAGAAAACTGTGTGATAGGTTCGCTTTAGGATTGCCATAAATTGGAAATGACTAGAAGGCACACAACAACGACGACAACAACAGCAACAGCAACAAGTAAATAGTCCAAAGTTATCAATTCTATATTCAGTAACTGGCTGTAGTCAGAATTTATCAGTGTTAAGTTAAACAATGATTGCTTAATTATCTGTGCGTTTTAAAATAATGTTTTTATTTACTGGCTGTATATAAGCCTAGAGCAGGTGTCCCTTACTTTGTACAGCTTGAATAATTTTCCATCAATATACTATGTATGTACTTTGTTAGAAAATGGTTGGAATGCATAAGAGAATAGTTTCAGGTTATCAAGAGTGCATTTTTTTTAAGAAAACATTTTCATCAATTTTACTAACTTCAAAAGCTGCATGCTAGTTTTTCTGAATTTTCCAGAATTAAAATATACTAGATTTTAGATCAAATTTATTGTTTCTATTTAAAAAAATTAAATTTAAAACTAAGGCACCAGATAGATATTGCTCACAGGACATCCCCCCCCCCTTTCCTTAAGAGATGAGTGTAATGCTGATTCCAACATTTTCTGGATTGGGAACACCCTAGCAAAGCTCAGCATGTTGATGTGTCCAAACAGCAGCTGTTGTTTCTGCCACTGTTATTTCTGAGAGTAATTATCTTGTGTGTTTGTGCAGTCCTTCTATTTTAAGTGCTGTATACCACACTGAAAACACACCCTTCAATTTCCTAGCCTTTGAACTTTTGAAATCCATCTGGGAATTACTGAGGATACGAACAGTACATTATAAGGTTTGATACAATTGATCTATACAATTATACTAGCTATGGTTAAAACATGAACTGATGTTCCTGCATAACATATGCAAACAATAGAAGAAGAACTTGATATTAAGAGACTTTGACCTGGCCGATGCAGATAACCATTTTGGGGTGCTCTTACCAAGTGTATCCTTGGAGCCCATACAGCCCTAGACTCCCTCCAGACCTCACCTCCTTGCAAAAAAAAAAAGATGATAAATTGGTAAATTTCTTCTCTTGATACCTTGCAGCATTGGCAATTCACCTTTTAAATAGGTAGTAGAACCCTTTAGTTATTTAACGTGAAAACAAACAAACCTCTTTTCAACAAGTAGAATTGGACTTTCTTTCTTTCTTTCTTTCTTTCTTTCTTTCTTTCTTTCTTTCTTTTCTTTCTTTCTTTCTCCCTCTCTCTTTCCTTCTTTCATTTTTTGAGAGCAATTTTCAGTCCATACAGATGTTCCAGGGGGAGAAAATGCAGTTGGCTCTCACAGGGGCCATGTTGCACCACACAATTATAGGACTGTGATTCCATTGGCATGGCAACATCCTATGAAATCCTGGGATTTGCAGTGTAGGGAGGATATTTTAAGTTCTCAGTGAGAGAGTTCCTCTTGTGCATCTTTCCCAAATACAAACCCATAGATTCCATGGTATGCAGCCATGGCAGTTAAAGTGGAATTGTAGTGCTGTAATTGCATAGCATGAAAGGGTAGTTAGAACCTGAACTAAACCGTGGTTTGAGCTTCCAGATACGTTAAAGGCAAAACTTAGGCCCTTTCCACACGGGGGACGGGGGAATGGGGCAGCGCACGCAGGGATGGATCTTACCTGAAAACGGGTTGCTCCGTCCCTGCGGGGAGCGCGCGTTCGCCGCTCCACACGCTGGCGAGTTTCGGCGGCGTTCAACGGCGCCCAAAATGGCGGCCGGCGACTTCCGGCGGCGCTCCGCCAATCAGGGCAGCGCGCCAGCCGGAAGCCCGCCCCCGGGCAGCTTCACACGGGGCGCTGCAACGGGTTAGCGCGCTCGCGTTTCGTAAAAACCACATAAAATGTGGTTTTTAAAAAACGCGCCGCGCTACCCCTTGCGGCCGCGCTAGCGCGGTTTGAGGTGTGGAACCTCCACTATTCAAACCGCTCTAGCGTGCTCCACGGTGTGGATGACCTCCGGATGAGTCGCCGTAAGCCGTTTTTTTTACCCCGTGTGGAAAGGGCCTTAGATTAAAACTGCTTCTCAGCTTCTATTTCCCACTCTTTCAAGTACTCATCTTTGTAAGTGAACTCTTCTTTCCATGGTGCAGCAGCCTTGGGAGGCGGGGGCCATTTCCGCACGAAGTTGATACATCATAGTAGTATCGAATACTTACCCTCCAGTCTGCACATTGTAGTGTTTTAGCATGGTAGTTTTCTGTGTTGTTCCACACATTTTCAGCTCCTAGAACTGCAATGAGAAACCACTGTATCTGAAAACCAGAAAAATTCCGATGTAAATCTCCCAAACCGTTCTGCTTGATTTTTTACCTACATGCAGAAGCGTAGGATCAATTCACATAGCAGAAGTGGCTGGCTATGGGCGTTCCCAGGCTGTCCCTTCCATCATTTCTGTCCCTATCTCTCTCCACCCATCAAAGGACAGGCTGCTGTCATTATTGTCTTCATACATTAAACGGGCAGCGGGAAGAGAGTGGATCTGGTAATGGACTGATAAGACATGTTTTTTTCCATTTATCAATGAACATAATACCTATGCACAAATGTAGCAACGCAGAAATGTGTTTAAAATGTGTGTGTGTATGTATGTGTTTAAACAGACCAATCAGCAATGATGGGACAGGCTGAGGGAGGGGAATGGGAGTGACCAGGGACTTCAGCACAATTTCTGAATCGGAGTATAAAAACGCCGCTCTTGACAGGCGGTGAACCACTCCTCCCCTTTTGTGCAGAAATGGCCATTGTGATCATAACTGTGGTTTATCAATTTGAGCTTCATATTCTACTTTCTTAAGCATGGCTCAGCATGATGTCTAACTTCACCTCCTGTAAAGATTAAGGAGAAAATCCAGTGCATTTTATAGACCTGTCTGCTTGGATGCTGCCCTACCCTGTTTCTACATGGAGCTGAAATCTGTGCACCTGGTTTTGCCCCTCTTATTCTCCCAACACTCTTCCTGGCTTAGAATGCTGCACATCTGGCATAAGGGAAACTGTGGATAAGCAGGAAATCAGTTAACATACATGTTGATTAACCATTGAACTGTGATTAGGCCAGGAAGGAGGATTTGCTTAGGGGAGAAGAGCAGCAGCATGTTGCTGCAACTGGCCCTTAATTTCTGAAGAACAGTTAAGAAGGAGCCAATATTATGACAGTACCAGCCCAAAGCAGGAAATCATATCAAATGCAGGAATGGTATTTCCCCACCACCCTGCATCATTTTTTATTCTTACTAGTCATCTCTCTATACTTCATATCTAGACATTATTTTTAATATGCAGGTATTGTGCAAATAATCTGTTAATTTCTCCTTGAATTATGAAAACCAACGCTATTGTGAATCCAACATCATCTTTAAAATCTTTCCAATTAAATATGGGCACAAAATCCTAAAAACCCTGCTGTTGTTGTTTTACCTCCTCAATTGCACCATCAATATTAGTGCTTTAAGGAACTGTTTATTTTGCAGAGGGTAAGCAGCCAACATTGGAGGCAGTTTAACCTTGCTTATTAAAGAACTCTGTGTTGGCTTGATTGTTGGTTCTTTATGTTGTCGATATGTTCTTGTGCTGAAAAACAAAATTAGTTTAGTGTATTTCAAATGAAATTTTCTTATTTTTATATTACTTTGGTGAGGGACAAAAAGGTGTACTGCACTGCAGAGGGAAAGAGTCGGGGTTCTTAATCCATCATAGGTTACATCTCAGTAATGGGTAAGGCCTAGATGGTCCTTTAATAAGACTGTAAGAGCCCTTTGAGACCCATTAAATGATATTGGAAGGGGTTGGGGAGAGAACAATCAGGTTCTTTTATGAGCTTCCTTGGAGGAGGTTGTCAAATGGGCAAGGGGAAATTGTAGAGTTTATTGACCATCCTCTGAGGCGAATGATGTTAGTGTGGTAAATGTCATTATACTTTATGGGGCTAAACAGGTTCCAGTGTGTATGGAATGCATACTGCTTTTTAACAACCTATTCTACAGATTGCTCAAACTGAAGAATCTGGCTTCTTTCCTTCTAAAGCAGAGCAATAATAACAGGTGTCCAAATACTCATTTTTGTTCCTCTGATTTTAGTGGGACTTTTTTTTTTTTTTGGCTTAGTTTCCATTTTGTCTGCTTTTTGCTTATATCTGAAGCATAGCTTTGCATCTCTTTGCTTCTCAATTTTAGGAGTAGGCATAAAAAGGAAAGAGGGAAGGGAAAGAGGAATCTAACTCCATTTTTAAGTGTAACTTGTCTATTTTAACATGAGCGTTTGTCAATTCTTTAGGTGCACTGGCAGAATGATATTAAAGTGATATTAAAAACAGAGCAATATTAAAGGAATGAACACAGTTTTGTTTGTAATGGTTGCAGAGAAGCAGTGCTAAGACAATTGCTTTTTAAAAATCCATGTCTTGTTCTTGCAGTGCTGACTCATTATTAACCAACTAGTATAGGGGAAAATGTTCAATCAAGTACTGGTGACCCAATTTCAGGTGTTCCAGGTACTTCTGAATTATCTAGACTTATTTCAACCTATTTCTATTCCAGGTTCAAAACTGAAATGGGGAAAGAAGTTCATTTGTGGATATACAAATGTGAATAAGCCGCTTCGTGTTAGTGCAGTGGTTCTCAACCTGTGAGTCCCCAGATGTTCGTGGACTTCAACTCCCAGAAGCCCCAGCCACTATGGTCAATGCTCAGGGCTTCCGGGAGCTGAAGTCCATGAACATCTGGGGACCCACAGGTTGAGAACCACTGCATTAGTGTGTCCTGTAGAAAAATGCATATTTTTCCATACTATTTTCCATATTATTATAAAATATCCAGTGTATTAAAAAAAAAACCTGGAAAGAGTTTTCAGTAGATGATAGAGTGGGAAGGAGTACCTGACATGCTGAAATACATGTAGGTTGGATTATGTTTGTGCCATGATAGAGATCAGTTCTGCTCAGCCCCAGACCGACCACAGGTACACATACTGCGCCAAATTCTGTGGCAAATTGTACTGCCAAATTTCAGCAGTAAAGATGAAAAAACAATTAAAACAGAGAATTCTTGTTTTAATGGGATTTTCCTGAATTTAGGCAGCAAACTACAAAAACCCATTTAAAGCAAGGATTTTACTTTTACTTTCATGCATTTTCCTGCTTTGCCAACAAAATGTAGTGGTATGATTTGATACCAGGTTTCAGTGGAAGTTGGGGGTGACGCAAATGGCCGTGTGTTGTATGTTTCTGATCTACTTGAAAGCAGGTGTTGTTCAGAATTTTGCAGTTTGAGATTTTCAGAACATGGATGGTACTCATTCCAGGGAAGTTTGGATCATAATGTCAGGAAGCACTATCTGGATTAAATGACAGTGAAAGACTTGCCTTTATTATAGCTTTACCATTGTTAGCTACTTGGGTAGTTCAGTTTTGAACCAGAGGTGTGTGGTACAAGTTATTTTATAAATAAAAATCTTCATAAGATATACTATGAGTTTATTGTAATACATTGTTTATAGTAACTCTGGCTTAGATCACAACGCACCCCAAAGCTGTCCATTCAAATGGTATTGCTATAATCAACTGTCATATGGCCAAAGGTACAGCCTGTGCACAAACTGAGGCATTATAATTTTCAGACTATTAACTTTGACCTATCTCTTAACATATTAGGGTAATTGTGCATGATGAATGGCTAATTAAGGCTGTGTGGTCAACCTTTGCCAACTAATGGATCTTTCCATGTACCATCAGTACAATCCGGAGAAAAAGAGATAATGCACATTAGAAAGCTTTTAAAAATCATTTCCTTTGTTAACATTGATTGCCTCTTGTTTTGCACATTGCTTCTACACAGTAAGGCTACAGATATGAATTTTATCATTCTTATGGTTGGTTGTACATTTGAGTCACACCCAGAAAAGATGAGGGATGTCATGAAAGAGAATATAGAGGTTTACATTAGTAGGATTGTTCAACACCTTTTCATTGATTTATTCATTTGGTGTGGCTTTCCAAATTAATACCTGATAATGACTACTTTACCCTGGGCCAATCATATTGTCCATTCAGTTTTAATGGATAAACTACTTGATCACTTTTTGTGTAGATGATTAATTCTGTGTGGAAACAATGCTAAGAAAACAACTGGATAGATAGGAGGAGTAGACAAATGAGCATGCAGAGGTTAAGGAAACCAGCCCTGCTTGTTGCAACAACACTCCACAAGTACACCAAAGGTGGGACATGGTAGGTGTGACTTAGGCCTGTGCTCTGCCAGCTGGACCAAACCTTGTTCTCAGGATTTGCTAGGGTAAGACATCAGGTAAGACATGTGGAGAGCTCCACCAACTTACTGAAGGATGTTGCCGCAGGAAAGCAATCGGTCCAGCTCTCTGGAGCACTACAGTGTTTTGTTTTGAAGATATCTCAGACAGAGACATCAGCAAGCAGATATGCCACAGAGCAAATGTGACAACTGGATAATTTTGATGGTGAACACATAAATACACACACTTCACATATAGCCCAAAGAGAAATGGGCCTGTTCAGTAGTCACTGACTGTTGGAAGCACAGTGTGAAAACAGGGGAGAAGGGATGGAATGGGATACAGCTTCCTCAACTGATCTGACAGCTTAGTGACTGGAGCACTGTCAGAAAACGGAATTGGTAGAAAACCAGAACCCACGTAGGAGCATGAAGGACTTACGGAGGTACCCTTGAGATTGATTGCGCATGTGCTGTTTGCAAAGTCTCTCAGCTGACTTAGTGCCCTCTCAGCTCACTTTGCAAGCAGCAGGCATGTGTGAGTGGTTCCAAGTTAGCCTCTGTAGATGAAAAGAGCAGAACCCCCATTGAATTAATGGTATTTGTCCTTAATTTGGAAGTGTCAAAAGAGTGAGTTGTCAGATAACAGGGCATCAAAAGGTGGAGTGAGGCTGGCTGGAACCCTGAAAAGAAGCTGTCTACATTGCAACATTGTAATTCTCAGTATTGTAAATTCCAGATTCATTTTGAGAGAGAGAGACGGAGATCAAGATCATTGGGCTGAAATACAGTGGCCACCTCACAACAATGCCTCACTTTGAGGGAAGGATCCATCAGAATCAGGCATCAGTGGGGCCGAGAAAGAGTAGTCAGGTCAGTAGCATCCCATTCTCTGAGATTTCAGGACCACTGAAGCCACAATTCAGGACCGTATGATGTCATGGTGGTAGGTCCCTTTGATGTCACAAAGATTCAGCCAACTTGAGTCCCAGCCTGGAATTAAAATAAGATATAAGTAGATGGATGGTTGGTGCAGAGAAGAGTTAGATGGGCCAGAACATCTTCTTACTCAGCAGATTATGGAAACAGGCCTAAGGGTAGTGGTTGTTGCATCCCATGTGGCTGTACCTACAGTACCCTGGACATCTGGAGACTTTCCAGGCCATCTGCTCCTGGGGCTTATGAAAGGCCTACTGGTAACCTGTGGGAAATACCTTTTCCCAGACAATGTGATACTTTCACAGGGCTTGTATAACAACAAAGCCCATGAGCCTTCCTGTCTTGCTCTAAATGGTATGATGGGCCCAAGTGCATGCTCTTTGCTCCCCTTCCCACACTTAATGGCAAACAGGGGACGATGCTATCAGCTGGGAAGTAGAGAAGATGCGTATTCAGAGTTGAAGCCACTTTATGTTGAAAAATCAAATTTCTTTCTCCCCCAGTTTCATTTGCCCTGAGATTTGCCTCCCTTCCTGATGTACCATACCTATTCTCTGAGTCATTAGCTCATGTCCTGAGACCTGGCAATTCTAGGAAAGGGAAAAAAGAACCCTGGGAAGAGGAATATTTAGCCTTTTTTTTTTTTTAAAGGTAAGCCTGTAGCTTTCAAATTTTCTCACCCCAGGTGTGGAACCTTTTCATAGCTGTCATGTGACCTTGACATGTTGTAGAGGATCCTGAGGAATCTCCTTCTTATTTGTTTCATGAAGAATGCTGCCTAGGCCTTGTGGGCCTTGCAGCTGTCCTTTGTGAACCATATGCCCTCAGAATATGTCAAATATGAACTATGTTTAGTCTCATTTTGGGGAGAAAGCCAGGTTATATATAAACGCACACACACGCACACACACACACACATTCTCCCCATAGCTAGGCATTGTAAAAGATGATATACTTCAGGGAAACAGGTCTGCCACTCTCATCAAAAACCAAAAACCCTCTGAACAGCTTCCAAACAACTCCAATGGTCTATGGAACACATTCCAAAAGCCATTGTTCACAGCAATTGCCACCTCTGCTAGCTAAGCTGAGCAAAGAACATTGAATCATTACTAGGAGATAAAAATGAGCATTGCCTTGCTGCAAATGGTAGTATTCTCTAATAGGTCTCATTTATTCCTCTGTTTCCCTGGGGCAAACTATATAAAAAGAATGGCAACAGTGCTATATGTATACAATAGAGGTATATAAAACAGACCTTCTGTATAGGAACTCCAAGTACAGATTCATAGAATATTCACAGCAAAGATGCTGCCTCAGGAATGCAAGCAAAGTCACTCTATAGACAATCTAAAAAGAAAAGTGATGCTTTTAGAAACGTTGACATTTATGTTGGTATTTCTGCAACATGCATAGATGTTTCCTTACCCCTCCTCTCCTGTTTCTCTTGTTGCAGATAACATTATTATTTGTGTTCTTATTGTATGGGTAGTGGAGAGAGAAAACGTACAATGTACTTTTAAAATTCTTTTTAGGTTTTGTCTGTAATCTCCAACCTGTTCTTCAGTAACAGTATAACAATGGCATGCGAATTCAGGGGTGGACATCTTCCTTGATTCTGGGGACTATTCTCCCCAGGCACTTGTGTGGGGTTGCACTATGCCACCAGTGTGCTGTGCTGTGAATTTTCCACTGAAATTTGGTCGCGCAGCAGCAAGACGAAAATAAAAAAGAACAAAGCAACAAAAGACTTTCAAACTTGTTCTAAGTTCAAGCAGTCTTCACACTGTGTTTGCAAGCTTCTAGAAAGCCTTTTGGAGCATAGCTTTACTTGTAAAGCAGGTGCATGGGAGTGCATACCTTGTTTTGAAAGAGGGAAAACATGCATGCTTAAAATGAAAAATGTTACTTACTGCTTCAGTGCTGAACTTTACTGCTAAATTTGGTGGTGGAAGCAGTGGAAGTAGGAGAGTAACCTTGGCAGGCTTGGGGGCAAAAAATATAGATGATCGTAGGTATGTATTGTTGTCCCTCCTCTACCTTAACATATCATGATAATCCGTGAATAGGCTGAGTTAAGGGACAAGGTGCACTTCTGGACTTATAGTAATATTTAGAAAGTCATCTGGCTGCCAAGAATATACAGGTTGGATGTCCTTTGTCTAGTGGTAATGTTGCTGTTGTTTTATTCTGTAGGCCATTGTTGCGTCTGAATACAAAGAAAATTGCTGACTAAAGGAGATGTGACCAAGCAAAAGCAAACATGGCCAATATGCAGGATGCCATCCAAATGGCCATGCTGCTGATCACAAGCCTGGGAATCTTATGCTTGGGAATGATGGCAACAGAAGATTCCAACTGTCAGCGGGCTGAGCATCCTGTTATTACAAGTGAAGGTAAGCAACCGAGAAGGGGCCTTTGCGCATGCTATTTTGCAAAGAGGAACAAAATGGATCATTTTGTCCTTTGGTCAAACTTTCTGTGTATAGGAAATTTAATTTGATTAAATGAATGATGAGAAGCTACTGGTCATGGTTGGTCTACATATTAAAATTCACTTATTTTGGTTTAATTTAATTTAAATTTAATTTATACACATACGCCCAAGTGTTCATTTGCAGTCCTCGACTCCTCCAGATACCCATAACATTCTTTTTTTCCAGGCTAATAATAATAATAATAATAATGGTAAGTTGTCTCTTCTAGAAGCCTCCAGCAATGGCAACCCGCCTTTTAACTAGTTTACAGAACTCTACTGCATTGTTAAATTTTTTAAAAAATTGCTCTTCAGAATCAGAGTGACTTCCAGTTGTTTTTCCCCCTTTGGTGGAAGCAGTTTTGGTATGTTCCTCAGAAGGTCGTGGAGCAGTAAGTTGTTCCCCAGAGGTGCAGCAGTTGCTGGTTCTGTCTTAAACTGTGTCAGTCTATTGATCTCTTAGTGTCCATTCCAACCAGCAGAAGCTCTCCCATGTCAAGCCCTGCTATGTGAAAGCATTTAACTTGAGGTGCCAAGGACTGAAACTGGAGTCTTATGTGTGTGAAAAGTGGGCTCTGCTACTGAGGTACGGCTATGTTCTCAGTGGTGCAAGGGGACTGTAAGTGATAATACCATATAGCACCAAGGACACTTTGCAATTGGCTTGTACAAGAGTCATATTTTAAAATGTACATGGGCTTCCTGGTGATGCTACTGGAGCTTGAGGATAACGTGCACATACCAAAGTGAAACAATGCCTTTGTGCTGTGTGGTCTGGAATCTAAAATATTGCATTAATTCTTAGCACGTTTTTCTGTAGCATCTCGAATATTCCACAACTCTCTAAGATTCAAAGGTCACCTTGCTTCAGTTAGTCCAAATAAAATTTGTAGAGTATCGTGTTGTGATTTCTGTCCTGGGCAGGGGAGGAATTGACTTACATTGTAATAACATAATGATGTAAACCTTACATTCAAGCATTCTATGTGTGGCCACAACATAGATTCATAAAATGACAAAGAGGTCATAAAACAAATTTGGTTTATTTGCTGTATAGGAGCTGATGGTTTCCATGAGTGCTGTATTGTAATCCTAAAACTTCTCTATCTAGTGCCCCCTCAGTTTTAGATTTCATCATTATATAGGTGAAGAATCCTGAATACTAGGATTCTTTTGTCCCAGGAAGCATCATTGCACTTCCTTATAGTAACATTTATGCTACCTCCATTGCTCAGTCTAGAGAAATGGAATGACCAGTTAAGGTAAAAGAACCAAGTATGAAAATTTGAAATTCATGCCCCATGCCTTCACTCTCCAAAGAATTTGCTTTTATCCAAGAGATATTACAATAAAACACGTCTAAATAACTTTCTCATAAATAAGACTCAACCTGTTTCAGTGCTGCAGAGAAATGGAGTCAATATGAAGTGGACTATTCAGTGTACTGCATCTGAATTTAAGTTGTAATGTTTTGCAAGCACTACTGCTGTGCTTTCAAAATCACCAAGGCCCTTTCCACATCTTACTTTTTTGTGGAGGTGGGGGGTGGCATTCACGCGAGCAACCTCTTGCATGAGGCGCTCACTTCGCTGCTTCGTCATCCTGCAGCTGGCTTGCCGGTCGCGCGAGCGCTGCCCCTTCCTACCGCAGAGCAACCTGGGAACTGCAGGCTAGCGCTGAGGCAGGAAGCGCGACCGGCCCACTCGTCTGATGCACCACAGGGCACGTAAGTGCACGAGGGCTCCGGGAGCCTTGCACGACTGTGCAGCATTTTCGGCTTGAAGCCGAAAATAAAAAAATGCATGCGCAGTTCGCGTTAGGCTTATGAGCATCGCGTAAATGAGAGTGCATCGTACGGACCGGCACTCCCATTTACGCGACGCTCAAGGGACCCTCTCGCAAAAGAAACTGCGTGCGAAAAGGGCCCAAGTCTGGTGCTCATACCCTTATCTGTGCTGAGTCATAGGCCCTTTTCGCACCTTACCTCATTCCAGTGTCATCACAAGGGGATCACATGAGAAGCCTCTTGCGAGAGGCACTCGTGTCCCCTCTGCTTCCCCTCCGCAGCAGCTTAGTGCTGGGCAGAAGGAAGTGTGAGGACTCCGCTCCTTCCGCAGCACAGCCGGGTATTTTCCCAGGCTGCACTGGGGGAGGAAGCACGATAACCGTGCGTCTGGAGGCTCCGCACGCTAGGTACATGCAGGTGGGGCATGGGAGGGACGTGCGATTGCACATCATTTTTGGCAACGAGCTGCGATTACCGTAAAATGGCCTCAGGAGCATCACGCAATTGCAAGGACATCCTGTGGAATGGTCCTCACAATCTCACAGCACTCCCGAGGCCCTTTCGCAACAGGACTGGCATGCGAAAAGGCCATAGCTAAGAATAGGTCATATTCTGTCAGGGCAAAAGTTGAAGATGGATTCTGGCTAAGATATGTTAAATATACACATTATAGTCATGAAAAATATAATCTCATATTGTCTAATTTCTAATGTTGCACAGCTCTATGAATCTTCATGCTTTTAATTCCTGACCCCAATTGTTAGTATGGTTGGGAAAGATCTTGTATCATCTGAAAGCCAGGAGGTCAGGAGATAGTTTAGTTTGTGGAAGTTAAGAAAGGACCTTCTCAGTGGTCACCTCTCCATTGTGGAATTCTTTGCCTGACAGCCTAAATCAGTTCCCTCTTTGACAGCTTTCTTGTGTATTATAATGGCCTTGCTTGTAAAGAGGTGTTTGCTGCACAAGTTTAATTAATGCTTATTGTATTCCCTGACTAATTTTTAATATATTGTTGCTTTGTTGTAATGTTATTCTATTTTCTGTAATTATATGGTATTTCATGACTAGTTTTAATTGCTGGGTTGCCTCGGTAGTATGAAAACACTAGAAAAGTGAGTTTTAAGCTTTTGAAAGGGGGAGGGGGAACTACAGGCTGTCATCTGGGGGTCCAAATGTCTTTTGTTAATAGGAGCTACAGGCGGTGAAACAAGTGAGGCTCCTCATCCCTTTCCCTGGAAATCGAGGGACTGAAGGTTCCTTGCCATTTATCAGCAAAATTAGTACCTATTTGGAAGTCCTTCTCATCACCTTATGGTTGCCTGTGCTCGCAATACATGAACAGTGGTATGGTGCAAACAGGCAGAGATAACATCAATACTTCACTTAACCATACTTAGATCTGTGAATTTCATGATTTTTACATGGAGGAATGAGTAAGCTCTTAATTATTCTTTCAGGCAATTTTGTTTTAAACTTAGTAGTAGATATACAAATATACACTCCCCTTAGGGAGGAGCATAGATTTTTTATTGTCTAAGCACATTACTTATCTGTTACTTTTCGTTTCTTTCAGGGCATCAACTTTTACTTCATTACCAGATCTTGCATGTTCATCTTAGCTACATTCTCTGCTTTCTTCCTAGCAGGCATCTCTGTGCTTAGCACATAGAAGAACTTAATATCTGTGAATGAACACACAGAAATTGCTATACATAGCAGCATCCCCTATTTATATCAATAACAGGCATCCATGGAAGATAATAACCTTCCATGAGCATTAACCAATTGCAGCATCCATTACAACAACCACGGGCATTTTTTATATTTGACTAACAATTATATCATTATTATTATTTGACAGTAGAGAAGAAGGATCTTTCTTACTCTCTCATAGCAGCATTTCCAGTTACAAGGAACAGCACTAGCAGCATGTAGCTCTTGGTGACAACAAGGCCAAAACTGGTATCAAAGGCAGTGGCCTTTGTTTCTCTTCAGCCTCTATCTGCCCAATCAGAGGCCGATCTCATTAGTCTTGGTCAACATAAAACAATTATATTCCCCTCCAATCAGAGATGGGATCTTACTGACCCTTGATCAATGACTACTTGTGAGGCCACTGTTTCCTGGCTGACTGCCCTCAGATTGCATCAGCCATTAGAATGCATCTGCCATCTGATATTGTAACCTTTCATGCCAAGGCAATATTATTTTATTTTATTTTGTTTTGTTTTGTTTTTTATTTTATTTTTTGATTTTGTTATCTGCTGGACATTTGTTCAGTTCCTTTCTCAGTTATCTCTTTGTTTTTAGTTAGATCAGCTTCATTAACTTCATGTCTGGAACTTGGCTGTAAGCCTTTGCTCTTAACACTATGCTGTCAAACACGCAAGCAGGCCTGCTTTCAACTTTAAACAGACATGCTTATTCCTTTACTAGTCAGGCTTCAGGGTCTTAAATTCTGCAAAATACCGTTCAAATTAACATGCAGCTTGTAACAGTGGCAGGGATTTTGAAACATTCAAGCTGCTTTGGGTCTACAGCACTCACCTTCCTAACAATTGTCCATGTTTTTTGGGGCTGACAGGGAGTTGGAGTTCTACAATACCTTGGAGGGTCATTGGCATTTAAGAAGCAGCCATGATCCAATTCCCTCTTCATCTCAAAACTTACCTGCACATCTAGCAGCTAAGTCCTTCCTGCTAATGAAAATGGAAGGTTGTCATACGTAACTGTCATGGAAGCAAGAGATCAGGTGTTGAAAAATGCATCCAGAAATAAGGAACAGCTAGTACAGTTGCTTTCTGGAAGCATAACTGAATGATAGTGTAGGTGAAATTTGAGGGTGCTGAGACACGTGTCCCAAGGGACACAGAGGAGAACAGAACAAGGACTAAGGAGAAAATATGGGGAAAGATTGACTGAGAACAAGGAAGCGGTGCTAGGGCTAACACCAGAGCTTGGAAACATTATATTTCTGGAGTACAACTCCCTGAATTCCTAAGCCAGTGGTCATGGAAGTTATAGACCAAAAAAGTAACTTTTCCAAACTTTGGCTGACACCAACTAACTTAGCTAGAGTCCATCTTGATGACAAGTGAGTCTTCCACATTCCCAAGCTGCTAGCTAAACATAATTCCATAATCTCTTGGCCATGAGGAAAAAGAAATACAGATTGACAATTTAAGATTACTTGTATTTATGTGGGAGCCACTTTGAGTGATAAGGTCTGATTCTTAATACTTGAGTCTCCTTCTCTTTTCTGAGTGTTTTGGATCAGACACGTAGCTGCTTAATCGCCAGCCTTGAATGTTTCTTTGTGGTTTTGCTGCTAATGGGCTTCCATTTCTCCACAGGGAATGTCATAATTGCCAGTGTTATTTCAGTGTAGCAGCAGTGAACATATTGACAATTTTAGCAAATACAAAAGTTAGCAATGGTGCTAAAGAAGAGGGGAAGGGGTACATCAATATGAATGAATGAGGGGAATAACTGGCACACATGCTACTAAAAGTAAACAGTGATTACTCAGTGAGGGCAGAAAACCAGAAACCCCAGCAGAGTGGGTATATAAATAATGTTCTAATTTGTTCTTCTTGCAATTTTTCATGGAGTAACTGGTATACATCTGAAAGAAACAAGTTATCACACACTGATGCCTATAAATACTAAACAGTTGAGTCCCATGGGTTACTGCTGTAGTAATGAGGATCTGCTAAAATGGGTTCCATTTGTTTCACTTGGCACTTACAGCAGCTGAAATCATCTTTGTAGTGCGGGATGCCAAGCCCAAGCAGAAGTAACAAAGGAGTCCCTTCCTCTTGATAGGAAGAAGTTTGTGAAAAGTTCCAGGTACCATGTCATCATTGATTTTGCCATCTACACACTAAATGGGAGATTGTGTTTTCTGAAGGAGTGTAGACAGATTGTACCCAGGTTTAGAAGAACCATGAAGTTGTTTCTATTCATATACCAGAAACTTTTTTTTTCTTTTTTGGCTCTCCTTCCCACCAGCTGTTTTCCCTATGCTGTCCCCAAAGCCATCCATTGCAGCCAGGAAGCTTCCAACACAGCATGTTAGGGCTGCTGCCTGAAAGAAAATTCAACATTCACATGCTTACATGTTGAAGTTAAGCTAATATGCAGATCTTATTTAAATTTTGATTAACCATCTGCCTTTAAACGGATGCAAACTGCAATCTCAATGTAACTCCCTTTGGATGTATGCAGCACTTACATCAGAGTGTATGTACCTTGGAAGGAGCTGTAAATGACTTGTATTATTTTACCTTGGAAGGGTTAGGGACTTGAGCAAAGCTCTTTTAAAAAAGATATTTCACTTTTTTGAAATCTGTGACATGTGGTTTGATGGCAAGCTGGCATGAATGGAGGTTAATTGAATGAACATCTCCCATAGCAGAAGGCAGATCAAATGCAACAACTCTTTTTTAAAGGGGGAGCTGTTTAAAATGCAGGTCTGTGTTTCTTGTTTCATTGCCCATATGAAATGGAATTATTGATTGAACATACAGATTAATGAAGATGATAAATTAAACTTTTCATACTGTTGCTTGTGGGTATCTGTTAGGGAATGTTCTTTTATACTGGAGAGGGCTTAGCATACATCAGATTGCTAAGTATTAAGGTTTACACTTTGTCATTGCAGTTCCTTGGTGTGAGAGAGTACCCTCACTCAGTTTCCAACTGGATATGAAAACAACAACGTTTAAGGCTGGAAAGTGAAATACAATTGGATACTGAAAGAAAATTAGAAGAAAAACACCAGATTGGAAAGATTGCATTCACACGCTGTAATATTACTTAAAGTGCCATATGTCTTTAGAGACTGTTTGGAAGCTTTGGCTGAGCATAACTCATCTTGTCAGGAGGGTATTTGCATTGGTAGAATGGTTAAGGAAAACATTATACCCATGTCTTGACTCTGTGTAGCCTTTGAAGGAGAATTCAAGGGCCTGTTCGCAGTTTTCTCACTTGGGCCCACTGTGGCTCCTGAGACTAATTTAGAAACTTTGGAACATCTGTAGCACAAAGCTCATCCTTTTTTCAACTTTGCTTTAAATGTGTGTGCATCTTTACTATCCTTCTATACCCTATTCTGTGTCATTTTTTTGGTAATTTCTTTGTTCTAATTCATACTCCTTGCTCTCTCCTCTATTTTATGCCACATTCTTACACTGCCACATTCTTACACTGTATTTGTTCACTGCTTTATAGATTGGAAGTGCACAATATTTTTCTGTCCAGGGCCTCCTTCCCCTGGGGAATTACATGTCCAAGGCTACATGTAGGGAATGGGTGGAACTGGGGTCAAAAGTGAGTGGGGCCAGAGCCAAGACTATTACCCCTTTTCTGTCCCTGTTTCTGCCACTTTATCCCCCACCCGTCAAGACATTCCCTTCTGTCTCTAAACCCAATTGTCTGTTGGAAAAAGGCAGGTCACTCTTGCAGAGATCTGAACTAGTGGCTTATGAAACTGGGCTTAGTTACTATCCACCTGTTGTAGATTATCATAGCACCCATTCGTTCCTTACTGTTGAGCTACAATCATCCCTCCACATTTGCTAGAGTTAAGGGCACAGGACCCCCGTGAAAGTAGAAAAACAGTGAATAACTCTAGGCTCTCCCAAACCACATTCAACACAAACAAAAAAGTATGATCACCATAGTCAACCCACCATGGATTCCTTTGAGGTGTCAGGGTTCCTTCGTAAGGCAGAAATGGGGGGCTGGTGGGGCTGACTGCCACCTCCACTGCTGCCCTGTACCATTTTTAATAGGAACTTATAAGCCTCTTTCACAGTTTCTCAGTTTCACGAGCCTTGCAGTCCCTATTAAAAATGGCATAGGGAGGCAGCGGAATCTGTGAATAATCAAATCCTCAAAAGTGAAACCTGCAAATGTGGAGGGCTGACGGTATCTTTCTTGAGTCACCTGTGTTTTTCCTTATTATAATCTTTACCATATTTGCTATCTTTTTGTTTCCTTTTCTCTATAATCTTTTTATCTGGTATCTTTCGCTTCTTTTCTGTGTATGTGTGTGTAAGCTTACTACTTGTTGTTCTGTTCTTCTGCCTACTTATTTTCTGCTTTCAGTTGCTCTTGTTGCTCTTCATTTATATTTTTAACTTTCTCTCCCTCTGTCCCCTGTCTCCCAGTAGGGATCCGTTTTGACTGTAAGTAAACTGATTCCCTGCTCAAACCTATCGCTGCACTCACGGGTGACCTTGGATACATCACCTACACTCAGCCCCAGAAAATGCCCAATAGATTTGCCTTAGGATTGCCATAAGTCTGAAATGACTTGAAGGCACACAACAGCAGCAGCAGCAGCAGCAACAACAAGCTGAAATATGTCCTGGTTTCTAGAAATCTTCACTGGATTATTGTATTCTTGTTGGTTGTTTTCCCGTTTTTCCTTCATCTTGATGTCATTGTTATGTCTTCATCTTCATCTTACAGGTTTTCTATACTGGTCTAGAATGTGCTCTTTGCTCTCCAGAAGATGTTTGTGAAAATGTTACAGATTTTTTTTTTCATATCTATTTTCTTCTTGCTAAACTCATACACTTGTTCATCCTATTGTTTGTTGTTTCTCTTATGCTTTTAACATGGATGATTTCGTTTATTCTTCCAGTTACTGTGATATTGTTCTTTCTTTGTTCTCTTCTTCTCTTAACACTCTTACTGAATGTCTGTTCCAAACATTATGTTAATACATTCCCCTCTCCCTTTATTGGTGTTACTTTCTCTACCCTCATGTTCTGTACACTTGAGATTCTTCCAGTTTGCTACAGTTAGAAACATTTGAAGAAGTGAATCGTTGTAAACTGTACATGGATGTCAAATTACTATCTTGAATTAAGTATTCAACAAGACTCTTTCCTTTTGTTACTTTCCCAAGGCCTCTTTAAGCCCTCATAATGCTTCTCCTTCTGCTCAAGCGCATAACAAACTCCCCTCTGCAATGTGCAGTGATATGAATATGTTGCAGTGTGTTCCAAGTTACATAGCAACTTCATACAAGACAAGAGTGTTCTGTGACCTAGATCCAATTATTTCTGTGACCTAAACCCAATTAGGTCTAGGATCTAGATCCAATTGATAGAACCAACTAGAATATACCCATTGATGGAGATCAGCACTTAAGTCAACACTTAATGTAATATCTTTTGATTCAGTGGATCTGCTTGAGTTGGGACTAACAATTGAGTCTGGCCCTAAAAGTTTTGGTGTTCTTGGAAACTGAAAGTGCTCCCTGGATAGAGCATGCCCCAGAATCTTCTGTGATACGAAAGCTTTGTTTGATGCCCCCACCCCAAAAAGGAATTATTTGCAAACAAGCTCAGTATAGAAAGTATTCTATAAGGGAGAAGGTCACTAAACTGAACCATAATCATAACTATACTTAACCTACACTAACCTCTTCATCCTCAGGTTTCTCATCTCCCCAGCAGAACTGTGAAGCTTTCATTTCTCCACAAAGACACCAATGAGGAAATGCCTGCCTTCCAATAACTTAAGCTCTTATGGGCCTTATCCTAAGCCTTTATCTCGTCACCCTTCACCCTTCAAATTGTTTGCCTTTTCTCTCCCCAGTGTTAACCTTAACTGTGTGTTGGGATCCACATGCACATGATGGGCTTTCCTTTAGCCAGAAGCAGATCCAGTCAGGCTAGAAATGTCACAGGACCATTGAATCCTGTCCTCCACTTAATCAACCCCTCTCTTCCAACTTAGACTTCCTAACTTTGAGAGAGAAGGAATAAAGATAGAAAAAGTAGTAAAGAGAACGGAAAAATCTGGCCCAGCACCTCAATCTCATTCTGTAGAAACTATCTGGCCCAGCACCTCAATCCCATTCTACAGAGCTTGGAACAATTATTTTTTGGGGGAGCTATAGCTTCCCAAGTCACCTAGCTGGCATGATCACTGAGATTTTGGGAATTATAGTCCAACTCCCAAATTTTTCTCAGCCACAGTGATGTGGAATGGCACAGATGGGCTTTCTTGGCCTTCACTGCTGAGATCAGCAGTGGACAAGTGTGAACCAAAAGGTATGGTTGGACTACAATTCTCAGCAACCCTAGCCAGCATAGACAGAGGTAAGACTGTGGGAGTTTTTGGCCAGCATCATCTGCCTGAGATGGTAACAAGTAGAAGTGGCTACTGGGAACTCGGGGAATCATCAGGAATGAAGTGAACTCCCATCCCAAACCCAACAGTCAGGGAACCTGATTGTCTCTAGCTGCAGGACAGGATTGCATCCTCTAAGGCTTCTTCCAGTGTCTCAGATTAGATGTATCTTTGTATGTGTCTGTCCTATGATGTTTTCACTTTATATATATATATATATGCATAAGTAAACTAAAGTTTCTCCCTAAATCAGAGATTGTAATCAGGTTACAAACAAGGAATGAGAAAAGGTTTGCATGAACCATGGCTTGTACTGTCTATGCAGTCAAAATTGAGAAAAGAAGATAGATGATTCCATAAAGCAGAGGAGGGAACGGGTTATGGCAATAGCAAAGAAAGCTTGTAAACACTGGAATTGTCTCATTTTTAGATTTGGAAGCTGATCAATGCCAATGCTGTGTTACATAGCTGAGAAGAAACTTTGAAGTGTGTGGTATAAGGGAACCAGAATCAATGTCCTAGGTCAGGTGATTGTGGTAGGGCAGTGTTAACCTCCTTCTGTCTTATACAACTGTTGTAAAGATTTACTGAAATAATAAAGGTAAAATGCTTGAATTGCTTCAAAAGCTGCTGTGCAAAAGCTAAGAATTTGTAGTATTAATATTTGTAGTATTAATATTCTGTGATTTTGCCCCTCCCCACTTTTCTATTCCTGTAGAAATTGCTCCCTGGTTACACGTATTCAGAGCAGAAAACGCTGTTGACTTTTCTCAGATAACGTTTGATCCAAGACAAAAAGAGCTTATTGTTGGAGCAAGGTGAGGTATCTTTAAAAAGTTATATCATGTCAGATTACTGATTTCTTTTTCTTTTTTCAATGTATATCTGACAAAATATTTATTTTTAATCCATGCTACTTTATAGATTTAGGATTTTGATTTGTAGATATCAGAATACAGAATTCACATGCTTGTGTATGAGCCTTCCACATTCAATATAAAACAGCATTTCTTTAATCTGTTTCTACTCAGAGGCTGCTGCATGGAGAGCACTGCTAGAAAAGACTGACTTGTTTGAAGACATGAAAGCAACCATAGATCTCAGTCTTTGGAATGCTTCCAGATGAGGCTTTTATTGTGTACATGCCTTTTCTCATTTGTGGAATTTTACGTGTGGTCTATGATATTGTCTCCCATCTGTAATCCATCAATATTTTCCCACCACATTTTCAGTCTTTCTCATTACAGTACAGAAAATACATTAAGGAGGGAAGGGTAGAATAGTTGTTCAGGGTCTTTTGATTGATAACGCTGGAAATTTCCATTCAGAAGGACCTTTGTCAGCCAGTTCTCTCGGAAAACTAGTTCTGGTAGTCAAGACTATTTGAAAACTAAAGCTAAGCTGCCAAGAGAAGTACATGGTACATTTCTTTCAAGATGATACCATTTCAGAATGGCGATGTGGTAATAAATACTAGTCTGAATGATCTTTTACCATATAAACAAAATTCCAACATTTCTTGTACATAGAAAGATAGTGTATTAAGAGAAAGACTAGCCCTTCTTTATGATACAGAGGAATTCTGTACAGGGAATATTTTGTAGGGGAAACAAACATTGCTTCAATAGTGTGAGGCAAAAATTGATGTGCCAGTTGGAAAAGTTCTTCATTCTGCTTAGTACCAACATGTCTGCCTTTCCTGGAGGCAACCTTTTAAAAAAACACTGTACTTTATTTGAAACTAGGGCAGGGCCTGTGATGAAGTATGACAATAATATAACTAACTTCTCCATTCTCCAAATTCCCAAAGCATTTCTAATTTTTTTTTTAAAGTGAAGGAGAAATGTGTAAACAGATGAATGTATGTGCACTATTTTTTTTTAAGTAAAGTTGGGAGAGCAAGAATAACAGCTGAGTTAACGTGCTGTTTGCTAGTACCTACGCCTGTCATGCTGACTGTGAAGCTGGCTTACAAATGGTTGGAGAACCTGCTGTCCATCTTCCTCCATGTTGGGATTTTATTTTTAAAAAATAAAGTTGTTTAGTACTACCTTATGAATTGTCAGCAAGAGGCACGCACTGTCATATTGTTGTGAGTGTAAGCTCTTACTAACCTCAAGTCAGCCCAGAGAATGAATGAATGAATACTGCAAAGAATAAAAGGCGCAGTTGCTTAAACCTGCACAGCAGTACCTTAATATAGGACACAATCGATGCAGATCTTAGCATGCTACAGCTTCCCCCTTTCTATTATGCTGGTTTGGAATCCAGCTGTCTACAAATGCTAACTATTTTTTCTGGAGGTTTTCCGCTCAGAGCGAGTTTTAATAATAGTGATTTAAGGAAGTGGCTTTGTAACTGATTTATGGTTTATTTTGTCAGTTGGCATTTTTTTTAAAGGAAAGCCAACAAAAAAGACTTTTGCTGAAACCATGCTATTTGAATCATCACCAACTGCAGCGTGAACAGACCAAAGTTCCTGCTTATGCATGTTAAAATTCTCTTCTGATGAAGTTAGTGAATAACACCAAAAATGTTTATAGTGTTATGAGGGGGCAGTGCCAGGTATTGCTTCTCAGCTCAACCCTTCCTTCAGGTGCAGGCTCACTTGAGCTTCCCTGCTGGCCTTGGCTGTAGCTTTCCAGCAGCCCGTCTGAAAGAGACAGGAAGAGCTTTTGGGGCTGGGTGGTAAAAAGCTCCTGTTTGGACTTTCTTGAAAGGGCCATGAAGCTGCATGCAGATTTTATTTCTCACTCTGCCCCAAATCATTTTTTTGTCCTCTCTGGGTTTTTATTTGACTTTTTCTTGTACCATCCATGTCTAGGCTTGTCTTCTGGAAGGCAAAGCAAAATGTTGATCGGCATAGAAGGAAATTCCTTTTTGTATAATTGTGAAAGCCTAGGTTGTCACAGGTAACTTTTTTGAAACCAAGGCACAACCAGTGTCAGCTGGGTAGGGGCAGAGACCACGTATGTGTGTACTAGTGATGTATTTAAGTCTTTTATTCCAAGTCTCAAGTCAAGTCTCAAGTCCTGGAAGATACTTTCAAGCTAAATCTCAAATTTGAGAGCCAACTTTAAACCCCAGCCTATATTCCAGAATTTCTGAACAGAGTTCAGTAAAGTCAATTTTAACAATTTAAGCAGAGTTGGCCCTCCACATTTGCAATTTTGCCGTCTGCAGCTTCAGAAGTGAGGAATAGAATCCTTCTTAACCCCCTTTCCTGAAGCTGGAGGCTTTTGTGCCAGTGGGCATAAAAGAGCCTCCAGCTTTGGAAGCAGGGAATAAGATTCTTCTTACTTTCCATTGCCAAAGCTGGAGGACTGCTCAGAAGTGGAGAATAGGATCCTTCTTATTCCCCATTGCTGAAGCTTCAAAAGCTGTAGAAGGAAGGATCCTTCCTCCTCAAGCCCACCGCCTAACACACCTGCTGTTTTCTGAGAAACATTTCCTACGCTTTGGGGGCAAGTCTTACCTTCTGCTCTTAGGAAAAGTTTTATAAGGCTCCTCCAATATGCAGCGAGGATAGGCTGCTGAGCAGACCTCAAGCCCACCTCAAGCCCGTTGCCTAACCTATTTGCTGTTCCCCTCTGAGAAATGTGCCCACACTATGGGCTTGAGACAGATTGTCATGTGATCAGTAGACAAAAAGAGATGGAAGCATTTTACAAAGTAGTCAGGTTTCCGGATGAATGTGTTATGTTACTGAACCAAGGGCGACAAGTCAATCACTAAAAAATATACAAGTCTCGAGTTGAGTCGAGTCGAGTCGGTGGATCCTTGCTGCTGAGTCGAGTCTGAGTCGAATCACTGAGGAGACTTAAGTCTGACCTGAGTCCAAGTCAGTCGACTCAAGTCTACATCACTGGTGTGTACACACATAAACAAATATCACATATGCTCCCCACCCCACCCCATGTCAGCATGCAGGAAAGAGAAAGTTCAAATTTCTATCTCCCCCTTCTTGCTGAGTTCTAGGAAGAGTCTGGAAAAGCTGCTTTATTGAACAGTTAATGCTGTCTGAGGGTTTCTAGTAGTTACAGGCCAACAAAACAACATTTCCAAGCTCTAGGTCTGGAGATTTCATGTGTGAATGTGTTGAAATGGTAGTCTTTCCTGTCCCTCAGCAAATTTCACTGAAATCACTGGCAGAGGAGAAACAGTGATCTTGAAGATGGCATTGATGGAAGATGGGGGAGGCAAAATCTTTTTCCTAAACCCCAGTGGTTTTCTCACAATCAGCCACGTGGGCAATGGAAAAAGAGGGTGCAGCTAGAGTTGCCAGACTGAAAACAAGAGAGAACTGCTGTACCTTTAATTGTTATGTAGAAGCTCAAGCTTGTCTGGGGGCTTTTTTGGAAGAAGAAAAGGGTATAAATTTTCCAAAATAAATAAAGAAGGAAAGGAAAATTCAACAGGTGTTGTTGTCATTATTACTTGTTATTATTATATTATTATATTGATTCATATTCTACTTTTCTTCCAAAATTGAGGCTCAAGGCAGCTTACAATTTTAAAAATAACACAGATAAAAACATACAAAAAATGTGAACATTAAAACAGAATTAAACTATTGCATATTATTATTATGATGATGCAGACAGATAACAAGCAACACTCACTGAAATGCCTCTTCTTCACAAACACTGAAGGTAGAGGAGCCCTCTCCAGTTTTTCTTCTGGCAACACTAGCTGGAGCTCTTTGTGTTGCCTCACCAGGCCACCCTGGGAGCATCGAGGGGCACGTACAGCCCATGACCTCTGACTGAAGTCAGTTTTAAATGTAAAAGCCTAAAGTTGAGAGGTCTAACTGGCTGCTCCATTCTGGTGCACAGTTCCCATTTCCCTAAACAGTGAGATGTTTCAAGCTACGCATGAATGTGGACTTCAGCCCCGCTTCGTATGTTATTTATGTAAAGAGGGCTCAGTGTATGGAACAGGAAACAGAGGAGCACAGCTGATTTTGCTGCTGATGTCATGACTACTCCATTGTAATTTATAAGCATAGAGTTGAGAAAATGAGATCAAAAGTGCAGCCTCAGTATGGATTGTGAGAAATCTGTATCATTGCATTAGGGATTTCGTGTTCTTGCTTTTACACGTTGCCCATTTACAGCCCTCAGAGGTTAGATGTGTGTATGAGAGAAAGAAATAAGAGCTCTGTTTAAAGCAGTGTTGGACTGAAAACAGGCTTCATCTGGATTTAATAATGGAGACAGTGCTGGTGAGAGGGAAGGAAGAAAAACATTAAAAAAAAAAGAGCACCTATACAGTAAAAAATGAAAATGCCTGCTTAATTATTCTTGATGCCTTCTGCGTTTTTTTTTTTAAATCCTCAGATAAGCATGGAACATATTACTGTTGATTAAAATAACTTGAAGCAAACTGTACATCAGGTCTGTGTTACTTTTTTTGGATGCTTGTTATCGTCAGTATGTTCTTTTGCTACATGTTGCTTGTACCTGATGAAACCGATTAAAATTATGCAGTGGCTTCCAAGTAACATAATTCAATGTTTTGCTTAGTGTGACCGTCTGAGGAGAACATTCCCTACAGGAGCATGTTATATTGTCTTCTACAGGGATAGGACATGGGTCCATTTAATCCAGTTCTTCCTCTCAGTTCTGATGGAAAGCAGCCATCCAGGATCTCAGACAGAGATCTCACCCACACTAGCTGTCTAACAAAGGACCATAACTGAGTGGTAGCGCATATGTTGTACATGCAGAAGGTACCAAATTCACTCTTTGGTATCTCTGGTCAGAAAGGTCAGGTAGCTGGTAATGGGAAACAACTCTACTGAGTGCTGTTGCCAGTTGGAGTATTCAGTATTGAGCTAGACTACTGGACTGGGCTTATGGTTGGGAAGCTTCCTGTACCCTTCGGCAGGACTAGGCAACATCTGATGTATACTGGAGTCCTCAGTCATTTTAGTGGATTAGCAGATGCAATTTATTATTTATTTATTTTCCCAAAAAAGGAAAATTGCCTTTAGGAGCACTGATTCTCCTCTAAAGCAAGTCACAGAACCTTCCTTTAGTGAACTTGTGGTTATTTCTGAGTTTCAAATTAAATCAAAACGTATTTTCCTGAGGAGTGTCATCCATGATAATCCCCCATAGGTCAAAACTGACCTCCAGATTCACTAATCCTATGGGATCCTTCAGTTAGAAATGCTTGGTACTGAATTGGTTCCTTATTCATCCACTGTACACACTTTTCTATTGCACTGCAGGTCTCTCCTCTGTCAGTGTCCTTTATGGCAGAGCCTATGGACAGAAAGGAATCTTCTGGAAATCTGGCTTATCATTTTGTGCCAGTGTGGCCACTGTATTTGGAATTAGCATAAGCCTTTGAGATCTTTTTTCACCTGCATACTTCGCATACTTATTTCTATTTCCCTTCTCTTTCTCTTCTAGAAACTATCTCTTCAGGTTACGTAGTGACGATCTTTCTCTGATCCAGGTAAGATTTTCTCTGTATCAATTCTGTAAAATAAATGGGTAATTGACTTTTGCTGTACATCAGATACTTCTCACTTTTCTTGTCTTTAACCCCAATTAACTTTGAGGCCCAGCTTGTATGATCTTGTTAATAAAATTGCTGATAGCTGCAACCGTTTAGGGCGAAGAAACCTAAACCTCTCTTGCTTTCTGTCCTTGGCATATAATTTATTTTGTAGGGAATTTTTATTTTCTGTTATGGAAGACCATTCTGTCATGTAACCCCCACTCTCACCCCCGCCATCTGTTGTATAATATCGTACATCTCAGAAGGCACAACTGCAGCAGTGGAACTAGTAAAAATCCAGGAGGTGGAAGGTACACACCATTGGGAGTGGGTTTCTAAAGGAGTTTGGTTTCGGAGATGTCACTGGAGATACTGTAATCCTCTTCTGAAAGACTGGATGGCTCCTTAAGCATCACCCAAAAAGACAAAAGATGACACATTTTTCCTATGTTAACTTATTTCTAAGTTGGTATCTATACATATACATATAGAAATAAGCTAGCAAAGGCAAAAGTATGGCATCCTTTGTCTTTTTTTGGGGTATTGCCATGTAATGGAAATGCTGTACAATTCTCTGGAATGAGGAAGATTGTGACCAGGTGGCCTATCTGCCTACTCATATGGGCTAACTTTAAGGCTCTTGCTCTTACTTCTGATGGTTCTTTGTCTTCAAAACAGGTTTGGACTGAACATATCTTCAAAAAGGGGTGCCTTCCAATAGAGCAGTGCTTCTCAGGCAATTTGATGTGGATATCTGGCAATAGTTTTTTTCACCCAGTGTACAAAGGACTGACATTACGTTTGTACCCGTTGACTGCAATTGCTTCTTTCTTTCATGGAAACTCACCATGGATCAACATCCAGTTCAGGAATTACCACTTTTGAGTAGCATTATTTCTCCTCCTCCTTGTTTTATTCATTTCTATCCTTTCTTTGCCTCAATAATGGAAATCGAGGTGGCTAACAGCATGAAAACAATTAAAAACTATACAAAACATTCATAGAAGTATAAATATAAACTTTAAAAACTAATTAAATAATTTATGAGGTTAAAACATTACACGTTAAAAATATTACAGTACATTAAAAGACTATGCAAACTGTAAAAACAGAACCATACTGCATTAAAAAAACAGAACTACGCTGCATTAAAAGGTCAAACTTTGTCAATTTATAAAAGCACAAAAATATTTTGACCTGCTGATGAAAAATGAGCAAGGATGGAGCCATCCCAGGCTCTCTAGGTCGGAGAGCAGCCATTGAGAAGGCCTTCTCCCTTGTTCCCACTGTATGAGCCTGACAGGGTAATGGGACAGAGAGAAGGGCTTTTCAGGACAATCATAGAGCTCTACTGGACTCACAAAAGGAGGTTTGGTCCTTCAAACATCCTGTGCCTGAGCTGTATAGGACTTTATAGGTCAAAACTAGCACTTTGAATTGTGCCTGAAAGAGCAGCCCATGGAGCCCTTGCAACAAGGGAGTTGTATGCTCCCTGTAACGATCTCAGTTAATAACCTGGCAGCAGCTCTTTGGGCCAAATGAAATTTCTGAGTACTTTTCAAAGGCTAGCCCCACGTGGAACGCATTACAGTAAACCAAATGGGATGTAAGCAAAGCATGTACCAACTTCTCCAGGAATGGGTGCAGTTGGTGCACTAGCTTTAACTGTGTAAAAGTACTCCTAGTCACTGCTGAAACCTGGACCTCCAGGCTTAAAGCTGAATCCAGGAGTACCCCCAAACTGCAAAGCTGCTTTTTCAGGGGAAGTATAATCCCATCTATCACAGGCTGAGTCCCTATTTCCAAATCTGTCATTTGACTGCTCAGGAGCACCTCTGTCTTATCTGGATTCAGCTTCCATTTGTTTGCCCTTATAGTCCACTAGTTTAGCACAGGAACAACTTCCGTGGAATTAGGCAGAAAGGAGTAGTAGAGCTGGGTATTATCAGTATATTGGTGACACTTCACCCCAAAAACTCCAAACACCCTCTCCCAGAAGTTTCATGTAGATGTTAAATAGCATAGGGGACAAAACTGAACCCCAAGGGATTCCATATGCCAGTGACCAGAGAGTTGAGCAGGAATCTCCCAGCACCACCCTCTGAGAGTGCCCCTCCAAGAAAAAACAGAGCCACTGTAGAACAGTACCTCCAAGCCACTTCCCAGCATGGTGACTCACAGTTGATGGTGTTGAAGACTGCTAAGAGGTCCAGCAGAACCAACAGAGACATACTCCCTTTGTCCAGTTCCTTGTATAGGTCATCCTCCAAGGTGGCCAAAGTTGTCTCTCTTCTACAACCAGGTCTGACACCTGACTGAAATGCATCTAGATAATCCAGTAATATATTTGCAGAATCCCTGATCTGTCCTAGCTATCTACCTTTAGACAAACACACTCAGACCCTGCAGACTGAGGGATAGGGTACCTGGTCAGAAGTATATTATACTGTTATACCACTGCAACTCCAGCTTTGCCTCCCCCCATCTCCTTTGCTGCTTGACGGAGAATCCTGGTGTGCAAAACTGAGAGGGATTACACACACTGCCACCCTCATCCAACCAGGTCTCTGTAACACTTGCCAGGTCAGCATATTCATCCAAGATCAAGTCCTGTACTACAGTAAAGGATTGTCCTCTATGACACAGAGCCACCCTTTTGGAGGAACTGGGAAAACATACAAAAGGAGCCACAGGTTACAGACAATGGGGGTAACACATGGTGCCCCAGTCACAATGTCGACACATGAAAGGGAGGGTTTTTATTTGTGGCCTTGATTATATATTTTTGCTTTTTAAAAAGGGAAGAAATGAAGTAAGTACTTTCAGTCAGCAATAAAAAAAAATGTTCCCTATTAAAAATATTCTGGGGAAATCAACACAAATCTGTTTTTCCCTAACAGAAGCTGTCAAAACAAATAATAATAAATGTATAAAAATATCTTTGAGCTACTGCAGTTCTGCAGCACATGGTCATGTGGACTGCATGGCCAGAAGTTTTAGTTTATGGTTCTTGAAAATATAAGGACCTACTTAGGTGCTGCCTGATGTGATTTAAATATTGTAGCAACCAGCTAGTATACCTGATTGTTCAAGTGATACATGCATTTGGAAGTTGGAAACAATTTTAATCATGCTTTTTCATTGTGTTTTTAAAATGTAGCAAGTTCACTATTTTAAAACACTTCTTTTTGTAGCATTTTTAGTACTAGTTAGGCTGAATGATTGTTATTTTGTATGTATGTGTATATGTATGCACACGGAACTTGACTGTAAAATATAAGGAAAAATGTATCATCCTACTATAATAGTGGATTGTAGGGAGACAATAAAGACAAAGGAAGGGTGCATGAGTGAGAGCAAATGCCTTTATATGTGCTACAGGTTTTGTTCTCATTGGAAATGAGACTAAGAAGTGAAGCTCAAAGGATTTCCATGAGAGTGGGTTTATAATTACAGTGTAATTTGATCCAGTGTCTATACTCTTGGAGGTCAGTGTTTTATTCCTTGCTCAGCTATGGAAATCACCAAGGTGACCCTGGGCAAGTCACACTCTCTCAGTTTCAGAGGGAAGCAAGAGCAACCCTCCTCTCTGAATAAACCTTGCAAGAAAACCTTACCACAGAGTTGCCATAAGTTGGAGTCAACTGGCGGGCACATAAAAACAATAATGAATTTGAAAGCAAATCTCATATTTCTTTTGATTTTGGCTCTAACTGGAGTTTCTCTTCTGTAATGCCAACTCTGAGCTCAGCTGACAGAATCCTCTGTTAGAGTACCTGCCTAATGCAATATCCTTTATCATGGATATGGGCCGTTATAGGATGTTGGACTGCAGCTTCTAACATACCTAGCCAGTAAAACCATTTTATGAAGGATGATAGGAGACACAATCTGACAAAACATGGAGATGTATTTCATATAGGAAAACAGCTCTGCCTTGTATATTTTGCTAGTCTTCTTCCATAGTGATCCTTGTAGAATTCTCACCCATACTTGCATAGTACAAACCATCAACCAGATCCATAGCTTGACTTTTAACTTTCCATTTTAAAACATGTACCAATAGCCGTGAAGGTTCTGCCTAATTTTAATTACAAAATTTGCCTAACAGAAGATCACAGCATGTGCCACCAGTTCAACAGCATTATTCCAGAATCCTGCCAAGCATTGCTAAAGGGTATAGTGGGAAGTAAATGCCAAATATGTTCAAGTGCATTTTGACACAGCTTGAAGTGTTTTTTCATAGTTGCTTCTCAATTATATTTTGAATAATGCTCATTGCATCTCTGAGATGCCCACGATTGTAATGTGTTGATAGCATAACTTTAGTCAGCTTAAAATGGGGACTGTTCACAGGAGTTGGAATTAATGCTGAGTTCTGTAGTAGATAGCACAATAAAAACATGTGCAGTGACCCTGAAAAAAAGCTGTTGCGTTAAGAATTATTGGGAAATGGGTTTAAAGGAAGGCGCCTAGTATAATTCTTATGCAGTCAGCCTTCCCACATTCATTAGGGTTGAGGTGCAGGACCCCTGCAAAACTGGAAAAACTGCAAATATCAAATTGTGTGTAAATGTCTGTGGGAAGAGGACCAGGGCATGAGGAGGATAGCGGGCATCCAAGGTCCAAAGCAGGTGAGGGAAAGGTTTTGGGTCAGCATGGTGGCCCTATACTTCGTTTCTCAACCATCTCCTTCTTTAAGTGGGGAGAGGGGACATGAGGAGAGGATTTGTAGTGCTAAGAAATTGGACTGTGATCTATTTGCAGCTGGCCAGCAGTAGTTGGTGGAAGAGAAGGAAGACCAGAGGCAGGTTTTTGAAGGGCTGTGTGACCTGTTTGTAGCCATTGAGAGGCAAGTTTCTCCTGAAAAGAAGCTCTTGAGGTGGTAGGCAGGGGTTAGAGAAACTCACAGATAGTGAAATCTGTGAAAGTTAAACCCACAGATTTGGAGGGCTGACTGTATATAATTTTATAGTATGGCTTTATGTAATTCTGGAATACTGTGTGCAGTTCTGGTCATCCCTTACTGACAAGAATATAATAGAAGAGTATAATCAAAGCTATCACAGATTGGATTATCTTTTATATGACAAAAGGTTAAAATACTCTGAGCTTTTAAGTTTAGCAGGGGAAAGCCAATTAAAGAAGGGCATATAGAGGTTTAGAAAATGATACGTAGCATGGAGACTGCAGGTAGAGGATTTGTTTTCCCTTGCTCGTAATAGGATTATCCATTGAGACTGACTGGATTTAAATTCATGATCAATAACAAGGAAAGGCTTTGCATAGCTCCAGAACACACGCGTGAAATTCACTGCCACAAGATGTGGTGTTGGTCTATACCTTACATCTCTCTCAAGTCAGATTGGGCAAGTTCTGGGCAGACAGCTGAATGGATCCTGTTTGCTTACGTGCAATATGCTGATGAAACTGGGAAGTCCATTTGCCTCTGTACCTTGCCTTTTGGCTTCCCAGATGCATCAAGATGACCTCGGTAGGAAACAGGATGCTAGACCAGATGACCTAGCAGAGTTCTTTTCTTACATTTAGTTGTTGCTCTGCAAATGTGATTATCAGATAGCTTGTGGTGCTTGTAAATCTCTTCCTGCCCTTGTCATGGACCGAGATTTTTGGTACGTTTGATCCAGAGAGAAATTCAGCCACCCTGGACTATAGGATCCCAACAGAAGACACATAGGAAACCAGATCTGGGTTTAACCACTATTCATGTAACATTTATTAAGACATGAAATACAAAAATCACATTTCCGTATCAAGAGCTTTCTTTCACTCACACATTCACATTTCACATTTCACATTCATTCTACATACTCACAAGACGGTCCTTCACCGAACGTTGGCCAGATATCCTCGAAGGTATGGATGTCCTCTGCTGCAGCCAAGGGTCATGAAAGTGAGTTGAAAATCTTCCCCTCTTTATAGTCATATTCCCCACTTCTTGAGGAAAAGGACATGTTTTGCTGGTTGCTAGGGTTCCAAGTACTTCCATTGTATAAAGGCAATCAAGCAATTAAAAGAATAGTTCATATCATCTTGTACCTTACTAATAAAAGGTTGCTTGCAGAAGAATTGGTCATATATCATGTTGTCAGGAAATGTATCAAATGCCTCAGTGGTTCTCGGCCATGCAGGGTAGGGTAGGGTCAGAAATACATCACCGCTTGCCCGTCTGAGGGTGTGCCAGGCAAAGGCTCCTTGGCTTTTCACGGCTCCTTGTTTCTTCTGCCTTTACACATAAGAACTTAACTGTTTTCTTAATAAAGGTATTGATCACTGTTGAATATCGTGAATTCGTGACGGTGGATGAAACATAAAGACAATCAAAGAAGATATGCATTGTAGGCAACATCACATGGCAATTAAGGAAGCCACACTTCTGGATCTGTGCATCTCAAGAGTACATTCTGTTGGTGCCAAGTCCTTATCGTTTTGCAAACTTTCTTCTCAAGCCAAATTGGCATTCCGTGTGTTCTCAATTTCACAGTTCAAGGAATCCTCGCTTCACAATCCAAACCTCTCCTTCCAACAATGCACTGCGCGCGGCCATTTCAGTTTGGTTCAGGACCGTACTTTTTCCCTCTGGAACTCATTCATTCATCACACCCTGTCCTAGTACAGTGGAAGTCAGGCATCTGTCCTTCAAGTTTTCCATATGTTAGAAGAACTTTAGAGGAAGCTAGGCAGCAGGTGGAGATGGACTTCTTTTCCAAGACCACTTTCATGTGCAGAGAATATGAGGAAGGGACTAGATCAAACTCATACTCTATCTCAGTCTTTGTAGTTGCACAGAATTGCAACTGCAGAATGTGGCACAAAATGTTTGCCTTTCTCCCCTGAATCCTTTGGAAGAGCCCTGTTTCCCCTTTCTTCTACAAAGATGCTCTAAAGCAGTGTCTGGAAAACCCAGTACAAAACAAGAGACTGAACTAATCCCACCCACAAGTCCATTGTGCCAGAAGACCTGAAAATTAAAGGCAGACTTCCTGGAACATATCTCATGATAATTGCTGGATCACACAATAACAAATATTTGACCAATATCAGAAGTAGTGAAAATGTTTCCTCTTCTTTGGACAAGATCCCTGTCACTGAACTGGCAAAAACTCATTGAATCAGTTCTTGCGTGTTCTACATTGAGCATGCTGCAAACTATACACTGATTTTATAATCTTCTTCTTCAGGGAAACCTGGGAGTGTAGTTTACTAAGAGCTTTAGAGTGGGAGCTGTGTCTTTTTAGAGATAGTTTTCAAGGGGTTTTCTGAACTAGAATTCCCAGAAGTGTTTTGTTTGTTTGAGGAAAGCCATAACAAATTGATACAAAATCTATAAAAGTTTCTAGTGCAGATAAAATATATGTATGACTGAAGCTATCAGGGCATGCGTCCTCAAAATTGTTGGCATTATTGACTCATTGTATGATGTTCTTGACTTGTTAACTAGCAGGTTTGGTGTGGCAGAAGCCATTACTCTGAAATATTCTGTTGTTGTCAGGGTTGTTGAAGTTCCTGTAAAAATATTTTATTTCCTGAACAAGCCTCCTGCTGGAGGTTGCTATCCACAGAAAATGAATGCGGGAAAGAAAAGGCTGTGAGCTGGTATTCTAAGAATACCGTAAGGCCCTGAGGTGCATAGCTGCAGGACCATTGAAACTGTCTTATACAGAGTCAGGCTGTTAGTTCATCTAGTTGGGATATTGTCACTATACCACCAATTGGCAACAGCTTTTCCAGGGCTATTTTCCTTTCTCCATCCCTTCCTAGAAATATCAGGCACTGAGCCTGGGACCACCGTCAGGCAAAGCATGCGCCTTACCACTGAGTTACCTGACTCTTCTCTTTCTAATACTTTATATGTTCTTTTTACTTTGAAGCTATGATGCCTAGCCCTTTCCTTGTGGTTTTTGTCTCAGATTTATCTGGGTTGAACTTGGCTGTCTGGATATTGTTCTTTTTGCCTTTTCTCCTTTCATGAGGTTTCCCAAAAGGTGAAGCATCAGTGTGTCTTCCTGGCGCAACAAATTTTAGAATCAAGTTGAAACCTCTAGTTTCAGAGGGAAAGAAACTTTTGAATACCTGATTTAGGGAAATAGACTGGAAATGGACATAACCACTTTCTCTGGTGAGTTCAGAGGCATTTCACATTCTGCTGCAGGAGGAAAGACTATATCTGATTCAGTAAGCCACTCCTCATGTTTATCTGCATCCTGCCTACTTTCATTGAGGCCCTTTCCACACCAGGCTTTTTAAACGGTGCAGAGCAACCTCCGACAGTGGTCTTCTGCACTGTAGAGTGGACAGGGGCAGACTACTTTTTGCAGTTCCACATCTCAGTCCGCTCTGGAGTGACCGGAACTGGTTGCATGGCGTGCTTTTTAAAAACCTCTTTTTAGAGGTTTTTAAAAAGCACGGAGCACGCGACTCCATGTCACTCCATCACTGCGCTCCAGTGCAGATTTGCAGGTGCGCACTAGCGCGTGCCTGCAGATCTGCTGGGAGCGGGCTTTAGGATGGCAAGCTTCTCCGGTTGTTGGAGAGCCTCCACCAACCGGAAGCCACCATTTTGGACGCCAAAGCAGTGTGGAGCGACGAGCTCACACTGCTCCTCGTCCCAACGGACTCAACTGGACACCAAAGAAATCTGGTGAGTCCCGTTTTCGCACGGTTCCTTTCCCACATGTGGAAAGGGCCTGAGTGCTAATTATGTTGTCCTGGCTATAGCCATGATAGTCAACATGACTCCTTATACTTCTGTTGAAATATGGTTATACTAGTGTATGTTTCATTACCATCAGAGCCAACACCACTGGTCAACACAATTGGACATTTGCTGAGACCCAGCAGACGCCTCATTGCCAAGTGTCCTCAATCTCTCCTCCTCCATTTTCTCCATGCAGTTCTGCCTGTATACTTACCCACCCTTTAGCCCTGAGGGAATTGAACAGATGAGCAGTAAGGAAAAAACGGTGAAGAGCAGCACCCATTGCCCTTTGTCTAATCCCTGGCTCACTCCCTGGCAAACCCTCAACTAGCAACAACGGCAATAACAAGAAGAAGGTCCACTATGGGTTTCTTGCTATTGTTCTTGTTGTTGTGTATCTTCATGGTGACCCTAAGGTGAACCCATCACAGGGCTGTCTTGGGAAGATTTGTTCAAATGGGATTTGCCTTTGCCTTCCTCTGAGGATGAGAGAATGTGACTTGCCCAATAGGTTTGTATCACAATGCAGGAATTTGAAACCTGGTCTCCAGAGTCTTAGTCCAATGTTCAGACCACTACTCCGCACTTGCTCTCTTGCCGTTGAGCCCTCTAAAATTTGAAGTTCATGCTGATGGCTGCCAGTCTTGATTTGTACCATTAAATTATATTCCTGGTTGCATCATACTTTGCTATCATGTTTGAATATGTGGCAGAAGATGTGAAGGCACACTGGTAACACTAGTACAAGGCAATGATGTGAAATTATAAAATTATGTAGCGTGTTTTCTGGCACCATGTAATTAAGCCACCTTTGGAAATACTATGTGTTGCCAGTATCTAATTACCAGAGCCATCTGCCTAAGGCATGCTCTACCATCTGTCTGGAGTTTTGTTTTGTTTCTGTTTGTTTTATGGTTGTAGTTTATAGAAATTGAAATATAGTTCTGTTTGTATGGATTTGTACAATGGTAGATGTTTTTGCTGTAATTGTGTAGTGTAAGGCACTATTTCATCCAAACACTCACTACTTTTACTATTTTCAAAGTTCTCAGTGATTCTGTTCACCCTTTCTTTTTCCTTCTGTTTGCTATTCTGTATCTCCAAGGAACCTCACCACTAAAACTCGGCTGCATATAGCAGCCTTTAAGTCCTTATGTTACTTGAACTGATTTTCTGTTTCCACTCACCCACTTTAATATAGTGGAACCAGGGCTGAAAGGGTTTTCTGTTCTGGAACTGGCTGTAGAACTGGACTGTTAAACAATTAATTCTAACCAGATGATCCCCAGCCAGCAATTCATTTCGCCATAGCTGACTATATGGGGACGTGGGGCTGGGGTGCACCCCCCACAAGTGACTGCCACGGGTATATAATGCAGAAGCAAACAAAGAAAATCAAAGTAGGCAAATATGACTCAGGTATGGGGGATATGTTGTGTGTGTAAACAGCTATCAGCATTTTTTGATTTCCCCTAGGGAAGAATTGCGGTTAGGTTGTCATGATAAGGGGGTCTGCTCTCCAGAATTCACAGTGCACCGCTATTTCTATGTATACTAGAACTTCTTCTTGAACACTCACACAATGCCACCTTTTTCCTTTCATTATCTTCAACAGAGCCTCCATTTTTGTGATGTTTTAGCTTTGACTCTAAAGCTTCATTTCCAACTGAAATTAAGCCACGTCTGTGTCCAAATGTATTCTTACTGTCTTTGCTTTAGGCTCTGGTTTTCATCCTTCCGTTGTCATCCCTCTGTCCAATCAAGATTGTAAGCTTCTTGGGGGCAGGGTATCTCTTGATCTCATTCATTCACTTAGAATTAAAATGTAATAAATGTAATAAATAATAAATAAATAAATGATATGTTTAATAGAAAATGTAAGGCTTGTAGATGAGTAAATTTGGGATTTGAAGTATCGGTTTTGTGGAAAAGCAGAGGAACAAGAAAAAAGAGAGAATTTATACTAGGGCTAAACAAGGTTTTATATATCAATTTTCATTTTTGAACATGGCCTTTCAAGGCAGTGGGACCATCCTCTGAATCTGGAGGTAAGTTAAGTAGAGAGAAAAATCAATCACTCTGAGTCTATTACATTTTCAGTCCTAACCATGTGGAACAGCGTGAATCAGAAGTATTGAAATAGCAGGCTTTATGGTTGTCAACTTTTTGACTAGACCTGCTACCTATATCTTTAAACAGGGACTTGATTAGCATTAATTAGCAGGTGAATGTTTTCATAGGCATGGAGATACATATTATCTCACTTGCTCATTGTTGCAGATCACATCAAAGTTAATGGGTTGGCTAGAGAGGCAAGGTGAAGACGTGGAACACTTAGGCTATTGTTTCCCAAAATCAAACCTGTATCTGGGTCATGTCTGATATATGACATTTGCTTTTTCAGCAGTTGAGTATTTTTCAGATATTACCTTGGTGCTGAATGATTGTGACTGCAGAGGAGTTACGGCAGCAGGTTCCTCCCATAATTTACATATGCATTACATCTTCCTATCTGCAATAGATAGGGTCCTAGACTTATAGTGGATAACCAAAAATGCAGATAGCAATACACACTGTTGTTTTTTCCAGTGAGATGAATGACTTAGGTATCAAGACAAGGTAGTGGAGCAGCTTGGAAAGGAGACTCTTGAAACTGGACAGAACTTTAGAATCCAAGAGAAAGAAGGCTTTGTAGCCATTATTTGCAGTCCAAAGCCAGTAGACAACTGATAAAAACATAAAAATTAACAACGTGTGGTCAAAAAAGAGATGGGCACACAATGTTTTCAGCAGCAGAAGGTCGAGAGTGGTCTAACACTAGCCTCTCAATGCCATAGTGTTAGACTAATATTGACCTTCTGATGAAACATCAGAAGGTGGATCATCATCATCATCAGGAGGATCATCATCAGGTGATCCTAGATTATAATGCCAGGATGATTTTGATGGTTGGATGTTGATGTCCGGAACAGACAGTGTCAATGTTGATGCCTGAGGGTCATCTGAAGGCTTTGTTGCTGGAACTTCTTCCAAGAACATTGTAAATGGAAGTTGTTGTCTCTTTCTTTTTAACTTATCAAGGAGTTGCTGCAGAGGTTGTAATCCTTTGGTGATCATATGGGTGACATTAATCCTGTGTTGCATCCAAGAATCATATTCCATAATTTTGATCTTATATCTGCGCAGTTTGAAACACTTTTGCAAATTTCTTTAATGTTCACACTGCTTCCATTTCTTCTTCTTCTTCCACTGAAGATATCTTAACACATTCCTCCAATTCCTCAATAGCAATATATATAGCAATAGCATTTATTTCTATACCGCCTATCAACTAGTGTTATCTAAGCGGTTTACAATGTATTTTAGCTAATTGCCCCCAACAAGCTGGGTACTCATTTTACTGACCTGCAAAAGGATGGAAGGCTGAGTCAACCTTGGAGCCTGGCAGGATCGAACTCACAACCTTGTGGTTGCAGTACTGGCATTTAACCACTGCGCCACCAGGGATCACTGGATAATACTTCTTCATGGCCATCACTTCCTGATCCCGCCGGTCAGCATATCCTTCTCCTCCAAGTTGTCTTGGTGCATGAATGATTCTGCTAACTACTTCACTGATACCCGGGAGGGCATGAAGATCATCCACAGTGTCACCCTACAAGTTCTTCCAGTTTCTGATTTTAATTCATCCTTTGCAGCTTTGATGAATATTATTGTGTCAGCAATAGTGAAGGATTTCTAATACTGCATTCTGTCCACATTAGGGTTTGTATCATTTGCCAACAGAAAATGACCAAACACCAGGCAGGTGTATCTGGCCTTGACATGTGGTCTTGACATGAATGGTGCCCTGGTCAAGGGGCAGAGTCAGTGAGGTTGTATTGGGAGGTTTAAAAAAAAATCAACATTTTCATTTTCATAATTAACAGATTCAGGTGCCTTGTCTACTATTCACAGAACTTTAAATTGCAAACCTTTCCACTGCAAATATTTTTTCACATCTGGGATGAAGCATTGGTGAAACCATTCTGTAAGCAAGATGTCTATCACTTATGCTTTCTTATTGTGCTGCCAAAACATGGGGCAGATAAAGGTTGTTTTGTTTTGAAGAGCACGTGAGTTCTTTGATTTGTACACCATGCCTGGCTGTATCATGTGCCCTGCAGAGTTGTCACATAGGACCACAGTTAATCTGTCCTTCCATGCTGTATGCCCTGGTGCTGCCTTTGCAGTTTTATGAATGTAGGTTATAGTGGGCATTTTTTTTCAAATGAGTCTGGTTTCTTCGCAATTTGGATACCTAGTTTGGACAGTATCCTTTCTCCTCAATCAGTTTCTTAAACTGATCTGGAAATATGATGGCAGCAGCTTCATTGGGCAGACACAGGCTCTGGACTGTTTTATATTTTTAAGTTCAAACCTCTTCTCAAATCTTGCAGCCATCTTCTACTGAAAGTAAATGGCTTGGTGGCACTTCTTTGAAGTCTTTGTATAGCCTCAGTGCTCTGTGGTGCATTGATGTTAATGAGAATTTGGTTTCTGTTCATGTCTTCCAGCCACACATTTAATGCCATTTTTATCTTTATTAAGTAGAGTCAGTCCTCCACCTTTGTGGGTTTGACTTTCATGGATTTGATTATTTGTGAGTTTCTCCAAGCTCAGGTGCTTCTTTTCTGGGTGAACCTTCCCTCTTAATGGCTGTGATCAGACTGTGTAGCCTTTTAAAAACCCACCTCTGATTCTGCTCCTCTTCCATCAGCTGCTGCCTAGCCAGTTAAGGACAGATCACAGTACAATTTCTCAGCACCATAAACCCTCTCCCAGTGCTCCCCACACACCCAAGGAAGGACATGGGCAAGAGATAGGAAGTGCAGGGCCACTTTGCAGACCCACCCCTTTCCCTGACCTGGTTCAGACCCTGGGTGTCTGTTTCTCCACCATGCCTCTGCCGCTTTCCCGTAGATGAAGGACTCACTGTACTTATCACACACTTGGATGTAACAGCAAAACTAGCATGGATTTGTTTTTCCTTTTCCACAATTTCACAGATGGAAGATTCGTTCTTACCATAGATCTTTGCAACTCCAGTAGACGATTTGTTTTCTTTTCCTTATTAAGTCAAACTGTTCATCATCTCAGTTGCACTTTACAGGTTTTCTTAGGCTTATCAGGGTTGCCAGCATCATCACTATTTCACTTTGGGGCTATTATAAGCAACACAAGCACTTTACTGTACAAGCAGTTGCTATCACACTGTAAAAAGGCATTATGGGATCTGCTTGGTTGTCATTAAAATCAGGAGTCCTGTGATGCTTTCTCATTGTCCTCCATAATATTTAGTTCAGCAAAATGTTGAATCTGTCATTGTTATCTTGTGTGTCTCTTGAGTGGCTGCCGCTTGTGAAGGTAGTGGAATTTGCATGAAGGTATTTTTTAAAAAAGTCTGTTTTGTGTTAGTGTTTTGTTATTAGGGAAATGAGGGAGAGGAGATGCTGGGCTGCTGGCTTTGTCAGCAGTGAAATGACTCCTGAAACATCTCATTTGTTTCCATTTTCTTTGGAGCCCCACACCCCCTCCACTGCCACTACATACCTTTTGTTCCTTTTGGCTTAATGTCTTTCCTTTCCTCTGTGATGTGTCTGGTGGGCACAGTGCAGGCTCTTCATCATCTTTGCCTGCCTTCATCTGAACCATGTTGGGATTTTTAAAAAAGCCCTTTTACTCTTTGAGGGAACTGTTGTCTTCAATCTTCAGTTTGGGGTTTTAAAATTCCTGCTAACTTCTTCTTCTCTGCTAGTCTAAAGCCTACTTCCAAAACTTACTGTGTGTATTCTTCTGATACAAGAACGCTTTTTAAAGCAGTGTCCTAGGATAAAGAATTAGTTCTTTCCTGCCCTTAGGAAACTCTGTTCTATATTTTATGTTGCTCTAAACAATCTCCTGTCAATGCATTGAAAAATCAGGATTGAATCCTTCTGAATTGCAGAGATAACCCCAAAATCCTCCACAACACAGGACCATGGAAGGATGCCTTTGCAAGGAATTCAGTTGGTTAAGGTTCCCCTGAGAGCAGAAAATCTAAAATTCACTGATGGGAAATTGGATCTTTGAGTTGCTCCTCCTTCCATTAAAATCAGCCCTTGGCCTATTAATGAATGTCAACTAATTATTGCTTCCTAGAATTGAACCAGACATCTCAGGCTTTGGTTAAATATTTATTAAGATAGACATTACATTCAGAAGCTATTAGTTAAGAAGTTGCAACTCTGCTTACAACGCTGTCTTTAGGGTTGCTGATGTCATGTGAAGGGAACTTGATGTTCCCCTGAGTTTGCACTGTGTTCGGGTGAAAACTTGCATAGATACCACACATTACCAGATTATGCTTAGAAAGCAGAAGCATTTTGCCACAGTCTGTCTCAGCTGACAGCAGGGATTGTCAGCCATGTCTCCATGGAAACTGGCCCCTCAGCAGACAAAGAATTGATGACTTCAACTCTCCTTTTAAACCCTCAATTTGTCAAAAAAGAAGATCCCTTTGAAGTAGAGTCCCATGGGCATATGGGACTCTCAGGTATCATTTGGAATGTATAATCCTGTTAATATATAGCATGGCAAATTAATAATATATTATTGATCAAGAAAAATGTTGTGATCTTGACAAAACACTAATATTAAATACCTTAATATGCAGTTTGATGGAGTAAAATGTTTCCAAGAATTATTCCCAATAGCAATACCTTTCCATAGCAGTGGGATTGTGTCCTCCGGTGAGTCAAGAGGCTGTGCTGATGGTAACAGTGCTGCTAATAGGGTCTCCCATGACAGACAAGCTTTTGCTGAGGAGCCAGGCTAAAAGTGCCAAATAGCAACTGTGTAGCAGCAGCAGCAAGAGTGAAGAGCAACACTGGCGGAGGATCTCTCAAGCAACGGCAGTGGCACCATAGGTAGCACTTGTTAGTAGTGTGCAGAAGGAGGCGTGGTAAACCACTTTTGAATTACTGTTACCATGAAAACCCAGTGATGAGAAAATCCTAAAACAAATCAAGCCTGAACTCTCCCTAAGCCAAGGTGACTACACTGAGACTGGCATACTTTGGACATATTATGAGAAGACATACTAGAAAAAAACAATAATGCTTGGTAAAGTAGAAGGCAGTATGAAAAGAGGTAGATCCTGCAGTACAGATGGATATGCTGAATCAAGGAAGTCAAGACCCTGAATTGGCAAGACTTGAGCAGGGCTGTTGATAAAAGGGTGGCTTGAAAATCTCTCATTCATAGGGTCGCCATAAATCGAAGTTGACTTGGCAATAGTTAATGACAACAAAACCACAAAGGAAATTAGTTTTGTATGAATCTTAACTGAGCTATCTTACAAGGAAAGGAGGTGGCTTTTAAAGGTAAACTACAGTTGCCACTAACAAAGATCAGGATATGAATTCAGCTGTTTTGCTTCTGTGTCCTTATAACAGCATCTCTGAAGAAATCAGTAGGTGAAGCTTTTCTTGGCCTGAGGATAAGGATTATTACCTGCTGAGATCTGCAGATCAAGGTAACATTACAGAAAGGGAGAAGGGGCAAAAAAAAAAAAAGCAAAGTGAGAAGTGATTTCAGTTGACACTGGAACAGGAAGAGCTGGGAAGCTGAACTTTTCACTGCAGGTGTGCTTGACATTCAATATGATGTGCTTGTTAATAATTTTGAATGTAAAATCATTCACATCTGCCTTGATATAGGTGCTGCAAGATTTCGTTTTGAAAGTACATCTAGAGCACTGTTTGGTCCCAGTTTTGTGAGTGAATTTTAGTAGGTTGTTGCCTGAAGATGTTGCTTGGAGAAAGGTGGCCAGTAGTGGTTTCTGTGTCTGAATATGAGGGTTTCATATTTTGCCAATAGGCTTCAGTACCTTAGATATCTTTTTTAAAGTCCAGAATAAAACCTAGAGTAGATTCACTGAATACCAAAGTCAGGATCATCCATGTAGTTGTATTTCTGATTTTTATATATGGTTGTGAAAGTTGGACAGTGAGCAAAGTTGATAGGAAGAGAATAAATTCATTTAAAATGTGTTGCTGGAGGAGAGTTCTGTGTATACCATGGACCGTCAGAAACCCAAGCAGTAGGTCCTAGAGCAAATGAAGCCTGAATCCCCTTAGAAGCTTAGATGGTCAAACTGAGATGGTCATACTTTGAACATATGATGAAAAGACATGACTCACTAGAAAAGACAGGATGCTTGGGCAAGGCAGAAGATAGTAAGGAAAGAAGAGAACTCATTACAGGTGGATAAACTCTATCAAGGAAGCCATGGCCCTGCGTTTGCAAGACCTGAGCAGGGCTGTTGATAGCAAGGCCTCTCATTTTTAGTGTCACCATAAGTTGAGGTCAACTTGACAGCAGATAATGATAACAGATGTACTGCATCCCTGGCAGGGTAGCCACTACCTGCTACTGAGGGAGATCTCCTTGTTTGCTTTACTGTTGTGCTTCATAGCTAGTAACAGGTAGCAATGTGGGATTGGCTGTCTGGATTCAGAACATAATTAATGCTTCAGAGTGAGTAGATCTGGCTCCAGTCTCCTTGAAAAACCTTCCTTGAACTCTGAGGATTACAACAAGTATCAGCCAGTCACAACAGGCATCCTGCAAATGCCTGGGAAGGCAAACTGTTGCACAGTCATAGGTTTTCTTCAAGGGATAGATTATCTGGAATTATTCCAGGTCAGTCTCAGAGCAGGTCATGGCAGAGAAACTACTGTGGTTGACCTGATGGAATTGCCCTTGCTGGAAGAAACATAGGACAATGCGACTGCTTAATTCTCCTGTGACTTTCAACATCAAGGACCCTTTTGAATTTTGTGAATACACCAGAGGACAGGATCAAAATTCACAATGACCCTGACAGATTAGAGAGCTGGGCCAAAGCTAACAATGAGTTTCAACAGAGAGAAATGTAAAATGCTGCACCTAGGCAGAAAAAAATGGAATGCACAAATATAGGATGAGGGACACGTGGCTCGATAACAGTACATGTGAAAAGGATCTAGGAGTCTTGGTGGACCAAAAGCTGAACATGAATCAGCAGTGTGATACAGCAGCTAAAAAAGCAAACACAATTCTGGTTGTATCAATAGGAGTATGGTGTCTAGATCAAAGGAGGTAATGGTACCATTCTATTCTGCTTTGGTTAGACCTCATTTGGAATACTGTATCTAGTTCTGGGCACCTCATTTCAAGAAGAATATTGACAAGCTGGAGCGACAAAAGGGCAACCTAAAAGGAGGGCGACCAAAATGGTGAAGAGTCTGGAAGCCATGCCCTATGAGGAGTGTCTTAGGGAACTGGGTCTGCTTATTTGAAAGGATGTAATGTCAAGGAGAGAGTGGACTTGTTTTCCACTGCTCCAGAGACAAGGACAAGGAGCAATGGATTCAAGCTGCAGGAAAAGAGATTCCACTCAAACCTCAGGAAGAACTTCCTGACGGTCAGAGCTGTTCAGCAGTGGAATATGTTGCCTTGGAGTGTGGTGGAGTCTCTTTCTTTGGAGGATATTAAGCAGAGGCTGGATGGCTATCTGTTGGGTGTGCTTTGATGTGGGTTCCTGCAGGGCAGGGGGTTGGACTGGATGGCTCCTGTGGTCTCTTCCAGCTCTATGATTCTATGACCAAATCCTACTACACAATTACAATGCTGTATTCCACATTCACTGCCATGGCTCCATCTTATGCAGTCCTGGAATTAACAGTTTAGTATTTAGAATTCAGAGATCTCTAGTGCTTCACCAAACTACAAAACCCAGGATTCCATAGCAAGCAGCACTATACTATATTTGTGTGGAGTGAATGGGACCCTTATGATACTGTTCAGGCCCAGCAAGATGATACATTGGTTCTACTCCTTCCTAGGGGACTGTTTCCAGAAAAAGTCTAAGGAGATTACTGCTTGATCCCACGGTATCTCTGCTGTGGAGTTCTGCAGGATTCTGTCTTATCCTCTGTGTTTTTGGCCCTTTCCGCATGAGGCGAGTGAATCGCTCCGTGCTGTTACTCACCGCTTCTTCTTGGCTTGAAGCAATGCAGACTCTCCCTTAAGTCTTTCCTCAGGGCTCCTCTGTTTGTTCCAGGGTGATGCAGAGCAATGCGAGGTCTTCAGATCCGCACTGATGAGGCTTACAAAATGGTAGCTTCCAGCTGTTTGTGGATCCGGACCAACCACTGAAGCTGGCCACGCCCACAGCCCGCCCTCTGCTTATCTCAGGCTCACATTGGTGTGAATCTGCACATCTGCGCAGCTGGGCAGGAATGCAATGGCGCGCTCCGGAAAATTGAAAGAGCTGTTTTTTCCGGTCTTTACTTAGCACACTGGAGGACCGCTTGGGGGCGTTTTGGATCGAACTTAGGTGTGGAACTAAGGTAAATAGCCTGAACCAAGTCCAATCCAAGGTGCGGACGACCTCTGTAACAGGACGCCTTGGCCCATCGTAACTTCCCCAGGTGGAAAGGGCCTTTAACATCTGTTTGAAGCTGTTGAAAGAGGTTGTTTGGATATCCAGGGTAAAGCGTCACCAATATGTTTTCTTGGCATCCAAGTTACACACGTTCCACCTCTTTTTTCACTGGTAGGCCAGTACCTTCTTATCAGATCTTTGACTGTTCTCACCATTTCAGAAGGTCTTTTAACTGGGGTTCTGTGAATAATGATGATGATGTTTTAATTGCCTTTGAAATTGTTTTAAATTAATACTTTAATATGGTTGTTTAATTTTTAAAAACATTTTTATTATCTGTTGTTTTAACTGTATTTGCTTGTAACTTACATTGTGAGCTCCTATACTGTGAGAAAGGTGGGGTGTGAAAGAAAGAAAGAAAGAAAGAAAGAGAGAGAGAGAGAGAGAAAGTCAGGTGAGATACCGGAAGTGTTGAGCCGATGTCAGAATGATAGACAAATTGTAGCTCAGTCCTGGCAAGTTGAATGTAGTACAGATGTTTCACTGATATGTAACCAGCTCTGTATGGTGTTCTACTGTGGGTGTATCATCTAAGAGGCCTTCTTGATCCAGCTTTGCCACTAGTGGCTCAGGCGCTTACTGCCACAGGACACTTCCTACCACTTTAGACAGTATGCCAGTTCTAATCTGCCTTGGGCAGGAATCATCTAGCCATAGTTAATCAGATAATCTTCTAGTGAGACTTCTACAACATGCTGTGTTTGGAGATTGCCTTCAAAGAGCATTCCAAAACTGCAGTTGCTATGCAGTGCTCTTGCTAAATTCTAGATGTGATTGCTTTTAGGATGTATCTCAGCTGTTTTGAGATAGTTTCACTGGTCTGTTTACAAGAATTTGCTGTCACCTCTGTAGAAAGCACTCCCTGAAGAAGTTGCTTAGTGTCTGCTCTGTTATATTTGAGGAACCAGGAAGATACTGTTTTTTTATTCTAAGAGTTAGTCTTACTTTTTTACATGTTCGTATTTTTAAAAATATGCTAATACTGTTGTATATTATGCTGAGATTATTTCATTCCCCGTTTTTTCCTTTAAAATTATGTTTTATTGCTCTGTTATACTGTCAACTAGAATGCAGCATCTTGTGGCCCTCCAAATATTATTGAACTCCCAGCTTCCCTAATCTCTACTGAGTAACAATGCTTGCTGGGGCCTTTAGGAGCTGCTGTCCAGCAAAGCGTGGTCTCATGGGCCATAGTTTGCCTACCCCTGCTGTAAACCATTCTATTGAAGGCTAAAGGCCTTTCTGCTCTAAACTGTTATATTCGGCATTGCCTGGGATTTTATTTTCTTATAGGTAATGCTTTTTAGAAAGATTTGAGATCCTGTGTCTCTAATTCTCCAAACTGTCTTGTCCGGTACCTGTAACTTTTCCCAATATACACCAATCCAATCTGTATTCAGTGTTATTAACATACAGAGGTTGGGCTCCTGAGGGAATACATTGCTCTCCTCTTTGCTGCTAGGCCTCATCTCCATAGCAGCCAGTCTATTCAAGACAGACATGGTTGACTGAGGCCCAAGAGCTCTCTGGCTGAGAATTCCAAAGCCCCCTCCCTAAGCTGCAAACCCCAGGATTCCATAGAATCTTCTTAGGCAACCAATCGTATGAGGTCTTCACCTGACACAGCCAATCATATGAGGTCTTTGCCTGACACAGACAAACAAACTTTGACTTTTATATAGTAGATTATTCTGTTTTCAACATTCTATGGAATCCTGGGATTTGCAGTTTAGGGAGAAGCATTTAGAATTCTCAGCCAGGGAGCTCTTTGGCCTCAGTAAACTACAAACCCCAGAATTCCACAGGATGTTGAAAGTGGAATAATAGCACTATAACAGTATAGTACAGAAAGGCCTTAATGAATTTTTCAAATGAATAAATTTAAAAGAAGAGTCAGAATAAATAGAAAGGCCATACTGGATTAGGCTGAACATCATATTTATTAATGAATGTGTCTGCCTTGTTCAGCTTTGAAATGGAAATGCAGTTTTAGGATTAAAATGACATGAGGTTGGGAGAACTAAATTCACATCTCACTTGAGGGTTTTTTTTCTCACCTTGTCTTTTACACCAGGTGCTTTCCTGTCAGTTTTTGCTGTCACTTCCAGTATGCTTTTGTGCTTTTCTATCAGCCTTTTTTTTTCCTATGGGCCTTTGCTATCATTTCCAATATGTTTTTGTACTTTTCAGTCAGCCCTTTCCTGCTTTTCTGCTGACCTCGCTTACTTCCAGAGTGAGGTTGAAGAAAGATGGCATTTGCGGAGGTAACAAGCTGGCTCACTACTACAGAGGCAGTAAATACACTCTGGATTCTGCCATCACTCCTCCCATCATTGCTCCAAGTTGAAGAGGTGGTCTGCCTGTGCTGGACCATAGTTCTGTAACAGTAGGGATTCTGTTCAGCAGGAGCAGTGATGGTAAATCCAGAGTGGATTCACCATCTCATGGTAACTAATCCATTTGCCACCCTGGGAGATAAGATGGGAAAGGGCACTTGTATGCCTTTTTGATGTTGAATGAGAGCTGAATGTCTGTCTCTCCCTTTCATATATTATATATGAACAGGGGAAACAGGTAAAGAGCAAGCGTGGCTGCTCCTATCACTTCTGGTTTAGCTCTCAATCCAGTACAGATGCAGAGATCAGCCTTGGTCACAGTAGGTGATTTCACATGCAGCTTGAATGATTGTGGATGATTGTGGTGTGCCTTCATTCTCTCTAAATGGCATGCTGTGTATTTTCTTGCCTTTGTCTGCCAACAATGCTTGTGTTTCTGTGTGCTTTTAGGGTGTAGAGTGGCGTTGTGATGAGGCTACTGAAAAAGCATGTTACAGTAAAGGCAAATCAAAGGTGAGTAGGTGGTTCTGAACTTCCTTCCAAGATATAAAGGAGAATGTGCAGCCGTATCCTCGCTCCTATGTATATTTATTGGAACAAAACCCCACTGGTTTCTGTGGAACATAGCTCGACAGCAGTGTACAAAGAATTGCCTCATGTATAATTTTTGTAACTGAGTTAGAATCTCTGTGTGGTAGGGACCAAAAGAGCACCTGCAGGTCTGAGTCCAGTTTATAGTCCCAAGATAGTAGATCCATTAAATTAATTGTTGAATGGTGTGTTAATACATATGTAAATCCCATTGATTCAGTGGGGCTGTTTTAACTGGAGCTATCAACAGAATTTGGGGCATTAATGTGACTCTTTCCTTGCCTAAAAATTCATTTGAGTCCATGTATTGGAGAAAGAGTTTAGGGTAGAGTTTTATATTGGTTAACTATATAGTTAGAGTCTGCATCCTATTGGTTAGTCCCAGCTAGAGCAGATTCACTCATACATGTTTTAGGCTCTATTTGAGTAACCCTGGTATGCTGATCTCAAAACCTAAACAGAAAAAGCTATACAGTTATGCAGAGTGGGTTGCATTTATCATGCTGAAAGCAAGCTTTTGATTTACATAGAACCCTGGCTTGGGCTTAGAGCAAAGGAAGAGAAAAATTAGTGGCCAGGCTGGATATGTGGGGGAAACTCTGGAAGTTAATTAATGAAGAAGATTAATGATAATAGAAACAAATCTATTTTCCTTACTGGTTCTGGCTTCACTTCTTCTAAGGAGAAAGCAATAAAAAGAGTAAGTATGTCGTTGGAACCATAACCCCAGTCGTAACACATTCCTGGTTCCTCAGATGAAAGAAACTAAATGGTAGGCTGGCAAAAAGTCCAAAGAAATGTTTTTTGTTCATTTGTTTGTTTTGCACAAGGCCATGCTGGCATTAACTATGTAATGGCTTTTGCCAGGATCCAGTCAGTATCTGCATTAGTACACAGATTATATGGTACAAGAAGAGCTTGTCTAATGATTCATTGCTTTCCTTGTTGAGAACTGTATGTAACTATAATCTGGTTATTCATGCCAGTAGTTGCATTCAGGGAAGATTTATCCAGTTTTTTCATGTGCTGACATAGATTGAAGGATAGCACTGATTGTACTTAGTGTATGCTGTCTATGAAATATTAGTGACCCTGATGCCCCCGCATCCCTTTTCTGTTGCAGGAGGAATGCCAGAATTACATTCGTGTTCTCCTTATTGGTGGGGACAAGCTTTTTACATGTGGAACTAATGCGTTTACACCCATTTGCACTAATCGGACAGTAAGAATATGAGCAAATCCACATTATAAATTGTTTTAATACACATTGCTTCTTGGCAGAGAATCTTGGGTACTGTGTGATGGATCTGGTACCAGGGTTACAGAGGGAAGGAGCATTCCTGTGATTATGTATCAACTAAGGAACTCTCTCACAAGGGAGAACCACTTGGGTCCTTCTTCATTGTTCTTTATGCAACAAGTAAAGGCCCTGTTGAGATTTCAAAGAGAAAATTTTCACAACCTGTATCAAACTGCCATTCCTAGGATTGTTTGTGTTCAGCCTTGCCAGTAAAATTGCTACAGAAGTTCATAGTACATGTTAGGCAGGGGTTGGTCTGCCAGGGAATCTTGGAGGGTCACCCCCCCATTTCAGGCCCTTTTTTAAAACAAAAATGTCCCCCAATACCTCTTAGAAGACTGGGAGGGGGCAATTGACTACAATTTCACTACTCGTTGGCTATTTTAGGCCCAGGAGAGGCCCTTCTATAAACTGAAAGAGAAGTCAATTTCTTCAATGCTGAGTCAATGTGTATATAAATACCATTGATTCATCGGGTCTTCTGTAGCTATGACTCAAAAGATGCTATGGACCCTTTAAACCCAGTTGCTTAAGAGAGCCACAGCTAACTTAGGTCCCTTTAAATTGGTCTAGTCTAGATATAACTAAGTCTAGTTCAAACCCATTTAGAATTTGGGAAGGAAAATAACAACAATTTTTGATAGTGAATACCCTTCTGATGATAAATTACCCTCCCCATCAAACTACTTAATGTTTATAAGATTAATGCTTCTATTGAACATAAGTAAGCACACGTGAGCCATGGATCAAAACAGAATTTGGTGACTGAGACTGATAAATCAAGGGATTGTAACAGCAATCATATTCCCTCTATATTTAACTATGGTGTGTGTGTGAGTGTGAGTGTGAATGAATGTGTGCATGTTTATGTGTATCCCTTATATATAAAATCTGTGTTTTACATTGAAGGCAGTGAAAGAAATCCAGAAAGAGGAAACATGTTTTCCATTGTAGGAAATGTTGATATATCTCTTTTGAGTTAACCCTAAACTCTGGGAATCTTGTTGAAATACTTTGATCTTACAATATCTCTGACAAATACTTGAGCTTGGAATTTGGTGAGCTCCAGTTATAAGGGGAGGATTCACTGAGAACATCCTTATTTGTGACCTCAATTCCCCAAGGCACAGATCCTGTCGGATCTTGGAAACTAAGCAGAGTCAGCCCTGGTTAGTACTTGGATGGGAGCCCATCAATGAATATCAGATGCTGTAGGTTATATTTAAGAGGAGGGAATTGGCAAAACCACCTCTGAGTATTCCTTGTTTAAGAAAACCATGTGAAATTCATAGGGTCACTGACAGGTGGTATAAACACATGCGCGCACACACATGCATTTGTGACATTAAGTCTGGTGGTAACAGGAAGACGGAGAATGAGCAGTGAAGTTAGAGTTAATTATGTGGTTTTCCACTAATTTGTTTTGATTACAAGGTGTACAAGTGGGGGTGCCTCCAGCCCCTCCCCCACTATTTTTCAAGCATATACCAGAACTTATAGAGCTAATCCTTATTATCTTAATCCTTCAGCAATCCGCTTTAAGTGAATGTTTTGTTCTCTCACTTCCAACACTCTCTTCACATGCAGAGTGATAGTGGAGATGCTCCTTTTCAAGGTGGAGATGCTCCTTTTCAAGGTTTAACAGTGCACAGAGAACTTCCATGAATAGAAGAGACTCTGCTCTTCAGACAGTTGCTCTCCACATGAAGAGAGTGGTGATGGAGGTCATAGAGCTAGCATAGTCCTCTCCTTTTTCCTTTTTAAATTACTTAAAATAGGTTGCTGAATGCCAGAATAGAACTAGCTGGAAAGGGGTCGCTGCTGTATCTGAGAGGAGTGTGAGATGCAAGTTCCACTTTTGCATGCGACATTGTGGATTGATTTATGGTTCATGTGATGTAATTCTGTAGGTAACTGATGATTTCTTTTCCACCCTCACATCACCTGGTGCAGTTAAATAACCTGGAAGAGATACACGATCAGATCAGTGGCATGGCACGGTGTCCGTACAGCCCCCAGCACAACTCCACAGCTCTCCTAGCAAGTACTGGTGAGTTATATGCTGCAACGGTCATGGACTTTCCAGGAAGAGATCCTGCAATTTATCGCAGCTTGGGGATTCTTCCTCCTCTCCGGACTGCACAGTACAACTCCAAGTGGCTCAATGGTGAGTACAGGGAAGATGTATTGTTAAATATTGTTTTGAAGTGGCTGAGTTGTTTCACTGTGAAGAAGAAAAAATATATGGTTGTACTGCATGATGCTTTTGGGCAGGGGAGAGAGAAGAGCCTTCTTAGGCCCTTTCCACACAGGGAAAAAAAACGGCTTAGGGCGACTCATCCGGAGGTCGTCCACACCGTGGAGCGCGCTAGAGCGGTTTGAATAGTGGAGGTTCCACACCTCAAACCGCACTAGCACGGCTGCAAGGGGTGGTGCGGCGCGTTTTTTAAAAACCACAACTTTTATGAGGTTTTTACGAAATGCGAGCGCGCTAACCCATTGCAGCGCCCCGTGTGAAACTGCAGGGACGCGCTAGCGCGTCCCTGCAGAGCTGCCCAGGGGCGGGCTTCCAGCTGGCGTGCTGCCCTGATTGGCGGAGCGCCGCCGGAAGTCGCCGGCCGCCATTTTGGGCGCCGCCGAACACCGCCGAAACTCACCAGCGTGTGGAGCGGTGAACGCGTGCTCCCCGCAGGGACGGAGCAACCCGTTTTCAGGTAAGATCCATCCCTGCGTGCGCTGCCCCGTTCCCCCATCCCCCGTGTGGAAAGGGCCTTAGACTACAAGTGTAAAGGCTTAAAGTTGAGAATTCTGAAAGGAGAGAAAAGAGGAAAGGCATAAAGGCAGTAAGGGTGAACGTGTGTTAAGAGTAAAAGGCCCAAATAAATCCATAGCTTAGAGGCAGAATTTGTGCTTTGACTCCCAGGTTCTATCCATGGCATCTTTAGAAAAATCAAATTGATACGTAGATTCTTACCAGTCTATGGAGAATTGTTGTAGCACCTGCATCCTTGTCTGTGTTACTGTCATCGTCAAGATCACCAACATCATATTAACGTCCATAGCACTTTACAGCATTCCACAAGCACAAAAAAGAGTATGGAAGGAAAAGATGAGTTCTTGCTTCCAAGGAATGATGGCAATGTATGAAATGCAATTGCACATAGTTATAATTGTTACAGACGCAATTGCACATGGTTATAATTGTTACAGATGGAAAAGAGGACTAAGGAATTTCTCAAAATACTTTGTAGAAAGGGTGAGTTTTGGAGATATATCTGAATAAAAAGGAATAACATCTAGTTCTGGACTGGCCATTTCAATCATTAAGAGAAGTAAGGATAGAGTGGAGTCAGTAAAGTGAGCGGACATCTCTGGGACAAAGTGATAGAAGAGGAGCAAAATTCACCTCCTATCTCTAAATATGTTTCGAAAAGTCTCTAAAATTATGAATATAATATTCTCACATTCAGAATTAGCTGTCTGATGTTTAAACAACAACACTAATCCAAGTATAAAGTTTCTCCCTTGTGAGGAAAAAGTTACCTGAAAAAGTTATTTTCCTATAATCCCTATCCCTCTCCTAAAATGTATTTCAGAACCAAATTTTGTGTCTTCCTATGACATTGGAAACTTCATCTATTTCTTCTTCCGAGAGAATGCTGTGGAACATGACTGTGGGAAAATAGTATTTTCTCGGGCTGCTCGAGTTTGTAAGAATGACATTGGAGGCAGGTTTTTGCTGGAAGACACCTGGACTACTTTCATGAAAGCTCGTCTGAACTGTTCCCTCCCCGGAGAAATTCCATTTTACTACAATGAATTACAGAGTACGTTCTTCCTGCCAGAACTGGACTTAATCTACGGGATCTTTACTACTAATGTGTATGTAGCTTATGCAGTATTTTTTTTTTATTTCTAGACTGTTCAGAATAAACTGGAGGAAGAGGTCTGGTGGCTGTCCATACCTTCTAGGAAGCATATATAGCAGAAAAGTGGGCTATACTAAAAATAGAACTGATACTAAAAACTATACCCAAGGGAATTAAGCAGGGAGTGTTGAAATAACACTTTTTCATTGCTTTTAAAAGAGCAATAAAGTGAAGACATTTAAACTTCCTCAACCAGAAAGCTTTCCGTGGTGGAATCTCTAATTTAGCAGAAATTAAAAGAGAATGCAACAGTTATTTCTTCATTAAAATGTTTATCTCCTCCACTTGTCACTAACAGTGATAAGTGTTGTAACTGACAACAATTCCATTAATAACCATAATAATGCACTCTTTAAAAAGAGTTTGAGAAAGCAGTCAATACACTGCAGCATTAATATTATAAAGTCAAAGGGATCTCTTAGTCAGAGACAGAAGACCTTACAAAGTGATGCTGTGTTGCTTGGTGGATGACAAATTATTAAGGATGATCAGATGTATGCAGGCTTCACAAGGGAGGAAGCCTTGTTCCAGAGCTAGAGTGCTGTAATGGGGAAGGCATTGGCTTATATCTTTGCAAATTTGCTGGGGACTCAGAAGAGAGGACCTCTCTCAAAGCTAGTATGACAGCTCCTTTCCTCAGGTTGGGCCTAAAACTTCCAACCCCTGGGAATCCTGCCACTCCCCCCACCCTTGTTTCCTCAATTATTCCTTTGCTGAATTGGGTTGCTGGCCCTCAGGGTGACCCTTTAAGTTTGGACTTATGGTTGTGTTGCTGTGTGGGTTCTTCAGTTTAGGAATATGTGGCCTGATTCCAATTCAGGCTTAATAGAGATCCAGAGACAGATTTCAAAACAACAATAAGAATGCATTTATTGAATACAGGAGGAAAAAAACATGAAACTCTCTAATAACGTATTTGTTATCAGGCCCCCCCAAAATCAAAGGTAGTTCTCACTATCCTGTCTCTATCAACATAAAAGTCTCTCTGTCAACTTCACCCTATCACACCCTGTCTCAAACTCTTCTCAGTCTCCTCTGCTTCTCTTCTGAGGGCAAGCATCCGCATTTTGACGCACACTATTCTTTCACAGTCCCAGTTCATGGCCACTCTGAGCTGTGATTGGCTGCTTACATATCAAATCTGTCTAGCGCCTTCTTCACAGATAGGAATGACCATGTGGAGCAGGTAGAAAATGATAATCCTTTAGTAACCTGAGACCCTTTCCCACTGCACAAGTATAGCAGTATGATTCCACTTTAACTGCCATGGCAATATCGTAAGGAATTCTGGCCATTGTAGTTTGCTGAGGCGGTAGATGTCCCTCCCTAAACTACAAATACCAGGATTCTGTAGGATGCTGCTGTGACACTTAAAGTGGAATCATAACTCTATATCTGTGTGATGGGAAATGGCCTGTACTTCTGACATGTTTAAAGTAGGAATCGGGGAGGTGAAGCCCTCCAGATGTTCCACAGTACCCAACTCCAATGGTCCTTCACTGCTTGCAGGCTGGCTAAGACTGGTGGAAGTTGCAATCCAATGAACATTTGGTGGGCCACATATTCGTCTTCCCTGGCTGAAAGGAAAGATCTAGCACTTCAGATTTCATTCTGAAATGCATTGGAAGTCAACGTAATTTGACTACTTCTTGATTATTGAGGAAGCCCAATGATAGGAACAGGGTGCTCAATCCTGGGAAAAATATTTTTTTTGGTACTGTTTTGTGTTTTGTTTTATTTAAAATTAGGTGAATGTAGCTGGGAAACTAAAAGTGTATTAATTCACTTTAGTTGTGTTTATGAATTACATAGTTAATTTACAGCAAGTCATAGGGGAAAAAAGGAGAAACTATCTATTGTAAGCCGCCACCACCCCTACTCCTCTGGGAACAGGAAGTGCCCCAGGATATTATGTGCATCATCTGGATTATTTCAAACCCATCCATCCTGTTCTTTACCAATCAGTCATACTCATCTGGATTTTGCCTAATAGGAAGAATAATAACATATCGAGTGCTTAAAAACTTAATGACTGTCCAAATTGTAAGATTAAAAATGTCTTCCCCACTAGGTGCCAGATAAAGATGGATCAGTAAGCTGCTAAAGTGGCATACAACTGTCTTCAAGCTCCTATTAATTCCTTGAAGGATACTTATAAACTTACAAGAAAGGCTTCTTTATTTCTCCATTTTTATAACTTTATGGATATTATTGCACCCCGAATGCTAGAATAGATTGTAGCATATGGAGTAGGGGGAAGAATGGGTCTGTACAGGAAGGAAGGCTCCCTCTGATATATGCAAGAAAATTGTTCATCATTAAAGATGCCATCCAGCCCCAACCCTAAAAACTGACTTCAAAAGGGAATGCTGCACGTATACTTGCCTCTGCTGTGGGGCACATTATTAGGTGGTAGCATGCAAGATGTTTTTAATTATTTTTTAAGGGGACAAAGTCTACTAATGTCTACCTACAGTCAGCCCTCCACATTTACAGGTTTGACTTTCATGGATTTGATTAGTTGTGAGTTTCTCCAACCCCTGCCCCATCACCTCAAGTGCTCGTTTTCTTCCCTTTTGGTCGCTTTGACCAAGTCGTGCAGCCCTTTAAAAACTCACCTCTGATCCTCCTCCTCCTCCTCTTCCACCAGCTGCTCCCTGACCAGCTAAGGACAGCTCACACCCCAATTTCTCAGCACCACAAACGATCTCTCAGTGCCCCCCCAAAGAAGGAGATGGGTATAAGAGAGGAAGTGTAGGACCATCATGCCAAACCACCTCTATCTCCTCTCCTTTCCCTAATCTGATTTAAACCCTAGGTGTTTTTTCTCTCCACCATGGCTTGGCCTCCTTCCCACAGACACATACACACCTTTTGATATTTGCAATTATTCCAGTTTTTTGAGAGGGGGCAGCTTGCACCCCTAACCCTAGCACATGTGGAGGGCTGACTGTATTTCTCTTCTTAAAAGAAAGACTATTCCAATGTGGTTTTTTCCCCGCTCTGAATAAAGGAATTAAAGTACTCACATGTAGCCTCTTTCACTCTGCGCTGAACTATCTTTTGTCTTGCTTCCGTGAAACTTTTTTTTTTAAATCAATATCCTTTAAACTCCCACTTCAGCCTGCTGTTCTGCTGAGTTGGTTGTACTTTTGCTTTTATGACAGCACCAGCTAGCTGTTCGCTCCTGTTTTGTAGCCACTTGACACAAAGCTCCTTTGCTTAGCTCAATATTGAATCAGCTTACTGCTGTACATTATGCTGTGTCTTCCCGGAGGCTACAGCCTTTGAATAACCAAACGCATTGATGATCTTAAACAAATGTTTGTTTTATTTAAGAAACAGACATGCTTGTCAGTCAAGAAACGTGGAGATGGTGCGGTGTAGTGGAAGCCTGGAGTTTATCGGCTTGCCTTGAACTCAGCTAAACCTAAACAATTTGTGAAGAACTTCCATGACAGGTTTAATTCTCATTGTTTGCATAAGTGGATGATTCTTGTAAGAAAATCTCTCATGCTGAAGGGAATGTTCAGTCCTCCTTCGATTCAGAACTGTTTCTTAGGTTGAGTATATGAGGGGATTTGAATAAGGTTGTAGTTGACAGTTGGGATGACAGTTGATGTAATTAAAATAGTTAGAGAAAAAAGAGTGAACAGAGTGGAGATTAGATTTTAGAGAGTCAGTCAGCTTTAGGAGTTAATGAGTGATGTTCAAGATTCCTAGGCCATTTCTGCACTACACTGTTACAGTGCTATTATTCCACTTTCAACTTCCTATGAAATCGTGGAGTTAGGATGTTGAAAGTGGAATAATAGCACTATAACAGTCTAGTGCGGAAATGGCCTTCATGCGCTAGGAGTCAAGTGTGTGAGAGACTATGAACTGTGTTCTAAATGTATTAAATAATTAATCTGTTTTATTACGGTCAACTTCTGTTTTTGTATTTATATACTTTTGGCTTCCAGGAACACTATATATTATAAAGCTAGGATTCAGACACAGTCTCTGTGGTGGCAGCAGTGAATAAAAAGGGTAGGTGCTTTGTGGGGATATAAGTTGCATAATATCTCCCACGTGTATCTTCAGGGCATCTAGGAGATCCCCACAGTTGATGGCCACAGCAGTAGGACAGAAGGAGGTGTCAACGCCCAGGCCTGGCAAGCAGCCAAGGGAGCCGGCTACAGGTCTCTTGCAGATAAGGCAGAGAATAAATTAAAGGGCTTTACTTCAGCAGAACAGAACAGGAAAAATAGCAGTAAATACCGGCAGCAGGGAGACTCCCTGGCTGTTACGTCACAGCCAAGCGAGCACACAGTCAAAGTCTGTCCGAACAAAAAAGTTACCAGAGCTGGTCCGGGATCAAGAGGTGGTGACGTTCCAGCAGGTCGGGCAGCGTTTCAGGAGGCCAAGCTGAGATCCACAACAAGCACTTCGCCCAGAATGGTCAGTTGTGAGCCGACAAAAGACCCAAGGCTGAGTGATTGCTTTTATAGGCAGATCACTCCTCCAGGTGTTATCGCAGCTGGGCCCTGATTGCCTGGCGTTTTCTATTAAACGTTCTGACCTCCTGAGAGCACTCTTTTGCTCCCGATGCTGCTGGTAAGTAGGCACCTGCTCTTGAAACTCACTATCCGACTCCTCTGGCTGGGCTGGGTCTGGGCAGCCCCTGGCTCTGCTACTGGGACTACTGGGGCCAAGGGCTCTGTGCCTGGGGCAGCCTCGGGAGTGGGCTGTGCTGGTGCAGCAGGCTCCAGGGACTCTGGCTCAGACTCAGAGCTTGTGTCCTGGAGTTCCAGGGTCCTGACAGGAGGTCCTTACATTGGTGGCAGAAATGGAGACTTAGTAATAACAGTGAGATTTGTGGAAATCTTCAGATTCAATGGCAGTGGAGGTTAGGGTTTTTTACTTGGGGGGAAAAGCTGTGGGTTAAGTGGTAAATCCCCACTGTGGCTATTTAATCCTTTCTCTGCTCCAAATTTCCCTCCTAGCACTTTGCCCCTCTTCTCCACTGCCACCAAATTAGCCAAAATATATTTTGCAAGGGACACGGCCACAGTCAGGAGAGAACACAAGGAGCCAGGCTGAGCAGAGCAGTAAGCTGCAAAAGATGGAGGACTGTAAGCAAGCAGCAGTGAGAGTAGGCCAATTTTCTCCCAAGTTGTTGTGTTCACTTTCAGAAGACTAGAATATAATATGATCTCTTCTTCGTGGTCTCTGTGCCTTACACACTAGGAGCTTTCGCGCATGTGCGGTACTGTTCGGAAAATTCTAGAGCTTAGTAGCTTGGCGGGAACCCCTCCCCCATGTATCCACTGAGCATGCTCAGCCCGCTGAGCAACGGTCTCTCCTCAGTTCTTTCTCGTCCACCGTTGCGTACGGAGGTTCTGAGCTTAGAGCGTTTCTTTTTTGGATATTTCGACTGCTCTTACGGATTTTGGACTGGTTTTTGGTATTTCGGTGCTTGTTCCTCTTTTTTCTTGGAACTCCGACCCCGACTTGTAACCCCCCCTCGTCTTCGTCTTCGTCTCTTCGTTATCTTCAACTGTCCTTGGACTTCTATGTCTACCCTTTTCAAACCTTGTAAAACGTGTGGTCGCAAGGTCGCTACTTCTGACGGGCATAGCGAGTGTCTTCTTTGTCTGGGTGAGGTGCATAACATCAGAGCCTGCCCCATCTGCAAGGACTTCACCTTGCAGACTTGAGGGAACCGGCTGGCACGCCTCAAGTCTTTTTGTTGGGAGCAGTCTTTATCCCCTCAGGACCCTGCCCCACTAAAGAACCCGTCGAAGATGGCAAAGACCCGACCCACGACCGCACTCCCGGGGACTTCGTCGTCTTCCATCCCGCCACACCTATGGTACCGGGCTCGGTACCGGTGCATAAGTTGCCGAGGATACCGAAGACCTCGGCGGCCTCCTCCTCGGTGTCTACTACAGAGGCCCCTGGGGGCTCGCAGGGTGCTAGGCCTTCCAAGACACTTACTGCCGCCAAAGCACCCGGCGACTTTGGAATCGGAGAAGGAAAGGGAGAAGAAGAAGAAGAAGAAGAAGAAGAAGAAGAAGAAGAAGGAGGACAAGCATGGGTCTCCGGTGGACCACCTGTCCTTACTCCTCCTTCCACTTCGATCCAGCCAACGGTCGATCCTGGTGAAGTCCCAGAACCTCAACCGATCTTTGAGGTATCTGATGTGGACGATCCGGTGGCCTCCCCGACTCTCTCGGAGCCACCGCTTTTGGAGGAAGAGACGTCCCCGACCGGATGCCCTGTTCTGGCGGCCCGCTCGGAGGATAGTCCACCTGCTCCCCAGACCTTGCGTACATCTCGAGGCTCTGCTGGTAGAAGCATTTTGCCGGATCAGCGCTCTTCCTCACATCACCGGCAGCTCTTCCCCGAGTATCGGGACCGCCTGGGCTATTCGGAGCGTGGGACGGTGCATCCCTCACCACACCATCGGGAATTTGAGCACCGCGCCCCTGACGACCGACAGGACTGCCGTGAATATAGGCGACCCCCCCAAGACATTGGGAGGACTATCCAGGATGGTCTCGGCCACCCCGGGATTCGCCTTATTCCTCGGCCTCTTACGCCTTGAGGTATGGCCAGGAACATGTCGGGGGAGTATCCTGGCTTGTACAGGTCATACTCCCTCACCGGGACCTTTACCACCCTGGTACCGGCTGCTGGTCCCGTATCGCCGCTCCAGATAGCCTTCCAGGGGAGCTGAACCTCACCCGCGCCGTGAACGTGCCCCGTACACTCCCCGAGATGAGTGCCTCCACGCCGCCAGTCCCGAGAGCCTTCCCCTCGTCACCGGCCGATTTCTCCACCTCCACGGGTGACGTCTACGGTGTCCCGTCTGACATCTGAGTCTGTCTCTGCCCAGCCTGCTCCTTCTGCAGTCGCTACTACCACTAAGCGCTTCCGCGCCCACTACCTTCGCTGGTTCCTCTGCCGACTGCTGTGCAACCGCCTGTGGCTCCGAAGACGGTATCGCTGCCGGTACCGTCTTGTGCCCATTCACCTAAACAACGCTCGGACCGTTCTCCTGACAGGTCCTCCACGGTGTCCTCCCAGGATTACGATTCGGAGACGGACTCTAAGGACTCTACACCGGCCTCACACGAGTCCCCTCCCTTGACGTTCGGCGATCCAGTTCCTGTGTCGGCTCCTGAGGATGTCCGACAGTTCTCGGACATCCTCCTTCGGATGTCGAAGGCCTTGGGCCTGAAGGTGGCGGACCCGGCCCCGGCGGTGCAGGATCCGGTTTTCCACTACGTGGATACCCGCCCTCCTGCGGCAGCCCCGCTACTGTTCTTGCCCGCCTTGATGGAGGCTCTCAAACACCCTTGGCCTCAGCTGTCTTCAGCCCAGCCAATACCACACAGGCGGGAAACACCTTTACTGCACCCAGAAGGAGGATGCTGAGTTCCTGTTTATACCCTCAGCGCAACTCAGTGGTGGGTCGAATCAGCGCAAACCAAGGGCGGTTCCAGACCCCACACGACACCACCGGACAAGGAGGGGCATCGTTTGGACACCTTTGGTAGGAGGTTCTATTCTGCCTCCTCCCTGGTGGCGGGGGGTGTCTAACACCCAGGCTTGCATGGCCGCATACCTCCGCAGTCTCTTAGACAAGGTTCCCCTTTCTTCCACTGTTCCAGAGGAAAATAGGGCGAGCGCTAACCAATTCTACAATGAAGCGGTAGCGCTCGCAAACCAACAGATCATCTCTTCGAGACACTCTGTGGAGGTGGCATCGCGAGTCATGGTCGGCTCTGTCACCCTCCGGAGATATGCCTGGCTACGATCCTCAGGCCTCCAGGAGGACACCCGGAAGCGCATCGAGGACTTCCCTTTCGACGGCAAGGGTCTCTTCAATGCGTCGACGGATGAGGCGATGGACAACATCGTGAAGACCCGTCTAACAGCCAAAAAGATGGGGATCCGTCAGCCTCCGCAGACCCGCCATGGTCCGTGGCCTACGTGGCGTCGTTTGTCCTCGCGAGCTTCCAACCTTGCTCGCCCAGGTCCGGGTCCTCTCGGACCCCCGCCACATCCTCCTCCAGACGTCCTGCACGGGGCCGACAGACGGCTTCCAAAAAGTCTTCGTCGACTTCCAAATCCCAGTTTTGATGGGATTTGCAGGACCCTACCTCAGCCTACCTTCCACCTACCATCAGCCCTCACCAACCATCCCACGCTGGCCAAACACCTCGACTCATGGCGATCAATCACGTCGGACTCTTGGGTGTTCACCATTGTTCGACTTGGTTATGCCATCGAGTTCGCAAGTATTCCACCTCGAGGCGTTTTCTACTCCACCCAGGCCAGCCGGGCTCTGCTGGAAGAGATCTAGTCCCTCCTCCAGAAGGGAGCGATCGAGCCGGGCCACCCTCGGCCACTATCACCGGCTTCTCACTCCCGGTACTTTACAGTACCGAAGTCGGACAGGACCCTGCGACCTATTCGAATACATCCGCCCCAGGAGGTTCAAGATGGTCACCTTGTCGACGATCCTACCCTTCCTCCGCCGGGGAGACTGGTTCGCTTCAATCGAGCTGCGGGATGCTTTTTTCCACATTTCCATCCGTCCGCAGCACAGACGATACCTTCGGTTCGCCGTCGACGGCACCTCTTACCAGTACCGGGTGCTGCCGTTCAGCCTCTCCACCGCACCGAGGGTGTTCACGAAGTGCATGGCCCCTGTGGTCTCCCACCTGCGGACGAAGGGCATCACCGTCTTCCCCTACCTAGACGATTGGCTGCTGGTAGCGTCCTGCAAGACCAAACTATACTCAGACATTCATCGAACTTGTCCCTCCTGACCCGCCTGGGCTTCGGGTCAACCTGAAGAAGTCTCACCTCGAGCCGGCGAGAGTGTTGGACTTCATCAGAGCCACCCTGGACTCGGTCTCGGCCAGGGCCTACCTGCCCCTGCAGCGGGCTCGTACCCTCCGCCAATCTCCTGCGGCCATCCTTGACGCCCCATCAGTACCGGCGAGGAGAATACAGCAGCTTCTGGGTTACATGGCCTCCACCACGGCTGTTACGTACTTGTCGAGGCTGCGAGCGCGCCCCCTACAACACTGGTTTGTCAGAGCCTTCAACCTGCTCCGAGACGACCAGTGCCTACTACTTCGACTGCCGACACCTTTTCCCTTGCTCTCTGCTGTGGTGGTTCTCGTACCCTCATCTCCTGTCTGGGATGCCGTTCATACGACTGACCCCTCAGCTCACAATCACGACCGATGCCTCCCTCTTCGGATGGGGAGCGCATTGCGATGACCTCAGAGTCCGAGGCCGATGGACTGGCGACGAGACTGCTCTCCACATAAACGCCCTCAGCTCCTAGCCATCGGGAAAGCTCTGAGAGCGTTCCGCAATCTGGTTGCGGGGCAGGCGGTACTGATCCTGACCGACAACACCACAGTGGTGTGCTATGTCAACAGACAAGGAGGGACCCATTCTACCATGCTCCTGACCATCGCCCTTCAACTCTGGGACTGGTGCGTGTCCCTCCGAGTCCACCCTGTTGTTGTCCACCTGGCAGGGCAGGAGAATACGACAGCAGATGCCCTGAGCAGGGACACTTCTACCAACCACTAGTGGTCCCTCTCGGAGGAAGCGTTCTGCATGATACCGTGCTGCTGGGGCATTCCCCATTGATCTCTTCGCCACGGCGTCGAACGCCAAGTGTCGCCGGTACTGTTCCAGAGCCGGCCAGGGACCAAACTCCCTCGGCGACGTGTTCCAGTACCGATGGACAAAGGGTCTTCTGTACATCTTCCCACTGTTTCCCCTGCTGGGCAGAGTGGTAGCCAAGATCCTGGCGGATTAGCCGACGCCATCCTCGTCACCCCGTACTGGCTGAGGCAGCATTGGTTCGCCCCGCTGCTCAAGGCTTCTCAGGGACAGCCGCTCAGGTTTCCAGCAACGCCCAACCTGCTGTCTCATTCCGGCGGTCGCGTTCTCCATCCCGACCTGCCTGTCCTGGACCTCCACGCATAGAGGATACAGCCCTAGACGATCCCGCTATCCAGGACGTCCTTACCGCGGCCAGAAAGGAATCGACCCACCGCAACATGCCTACAAGTGGCGGCGGTTTGTGACTTTTGCGGAGGAGGGGGAGAACGGTATCGCCAGTTGCTCTTGGTACCGTGCTCCGCTTCCTACTTTACTTGAAACAAGAGGGTCTCTCATTTTCCTCGTTGAAGGTGTACCTATCTGCCATTGTGGCTTACCAACCCCGAGGCTCTCCTTCGGCAGCACTCTTCTGGGATGCCACGATGAAACAGTTCCTGAAGGGACTCCACCATCTATACCCACCGGTATCGCCGCCGTTGCCTCCCTGGTCCCTATCTCTGGTACTCTCTCAACTTACGAGACCACCCTTTGAGCCTATGACCACTGCTGATGATAGGCTCTTGACTCTCAAGACCGCTTTCCTGGTGGCTGTCACCTCTGCCAGGCGTGCCAGTGAGCTAAAAGCGTACGCGTTGATGACCCCTTCCTGGTTTTCCACCAGGATAAGGTGGTTCTCCGCCCGGACATTTCTTTCCCCCCGAAGGTCGTCTCTCATTTCCACCTTAACCAGGATATCATCCTTCCTACCTTCTATCCTAACCTGACACCCCTCTGGGAGAGGTCTTTGCACACCCTGGACGTTCGAAGGGCCCTGGCCTTTTACACTCAAAGGACTGCGGCCTACCGGCAGACCCCTCACCTGTTTGTCTGCCATGGTCATCGTCGCAGGGGCCGCAAGGTGTCCACCCAAAGATTCTCCAAGTGGGTGGCCCAGAAATTTTGCTTGCTTATGAAATGGCCAAGCAGCCTCCTCCTGACTTGCTTCGGCCGCACTCCACCAGAGCTGTGGCATCCTCAGCAGCCCTCTTGCGAGGCGTGACCTTCATGAACTTTGTCGAGTGGCGACCTGGTCCAGGCCCTCGACTTTCATCTGCCACTATCAGCTGGACTGTCGGTCCAGGAGGGATGCCTGGTTTGGACGAGCGGTGCTGGCCTCCGTACTCTAGGGACCTGACCCGCCGTCCTTCTGGTAAGCTACAAAGTCTCCTAGTGTGTAAGGCACAGAGACCACGAAGAAGAAGAACAGGTTGCTTACCTGTAACTGTGGTTCTTCAAGTGGTATCTGTGCCCTTACACACACCCACCCAACCGTCCCCCCACTCTCAGGTCCCCTTTTCGGCGGACTTATAGAACTGAGGAGAGACCGTTGCTCGGCGGGCTGAGCATGCTCAGTGGATACATGGGGGAGGGGGTTTCCCCCAAGCTACTAAGCTCTAGAATTTTCCGAATGGTACCGCGCATGCGTGAAAGCTCCTAGTGTGTAAGGGCACAGATGACCACTCGAAGAACCACAGTTACAGGTAAGAACCTGTTTTTATCAAAGATAGTAACATGCACTGTACTGTACTGACTTAGACTGCCAGTGAGGAAATCCTCAAATCTTGCCCGAGCTGCAAGCGCCCCTTAGATAACCTTAGGCAAGTTATTACTATCTCATCCTCTTCTGCAATGGGAAGATAATAGTGACTTTCCTTGACGGAGTTGTTGTAACCATCACAACAAGTAGTTTGACCACTATATAAGCCTCTCTGTATTACTCAGGGATCCTGGGAGTGCTGATTTAATTTTGAAATGTTTTGAAGAGGTACAGTTTAAAACAGGGATAAGCATAATGTACAGAGATTGGAAGTAACTGGTTATAAATAACCATTTGCTTAGAATGGATTCATTCCCTACTTCCATGATTAAAGGTCAACCATTTAACCTTACAGTTGTAGCTGAATAAAGGATAACACCACTCCTTTAATCATTTTTATAATTAAAGGGGTGTTGCCTGAATGAATGATCAAAGTCAAATATCACATGGCTTACATGTTCCTGTACTGTGCACTAGGCTACTGTTTTGCTCTCCCTTGTGGGTACTGAGTTGAGAAAGAGGTAGATAGCAGGACAGTCTGTTTTGTACCATAGGCCAGCAGCTTTTGCCATTCAGATAGCTTTTCTAACAAGTATCTCAAAAGGTTAGCAATTTAAAAAAAAAAAGAGAGAGAGAGAAAATAAGCAATTGTTTTAACAAATAAAGTTATAGTGACTTTTTATAAAGTTGGATCTATAATAGTGACTGCTTTTTAACATAACTTTTAAAATCATAAGCTCTGCTTAGTGCAAATCCTTTGTCCTGGATTTCAGACACCCCAGGGACAATGGATGGCAGCCTCCCACTCTTCATGGAGTTCAGTCACTCTCTAACAAGAGAGCAATAGGCCAGGCATGGGTAGCTCTGGTGAAGGCAGGAGCCACTCTGGATTGCATTTTTGGCTAAGTGACTGGAATCCTCTACTGGTTTGAACTTCTGGGTGTTTGGGGGGTGATTTTCTACAACTTTTTTGGCATCTCTTTTGAGTTTTGTGTGGGGCTTGGGGATGCTTCAGTAACACTGCTCCAGCCAGTGTTTTTTTTTCCATTTCATGGGCATTTTTGAATCCATTTTTGAGAAGGTTGGGGGGGGGCTTGGGGAGTTTTCAGGGGACTTTGGGGCTGCCAAAGCGCCTGGATGCACATGACAGGCAGTACTTGTCTCCCTGTAGATTTTGGAAGACATTTTCGCTTCAGTACTTCCTGGGCTATAGAAATGTAAATTGTCCTGAGAACAATAATGTCCCACACTACTTTGGATCCCTTATTTTCTAGTTATGAATAAGACATCTCTGTTACCACTTTACATAATTTGCACCTTACATAATGAAGATAAAGGACAATGATTTATGGGACTAACCATTAGTCATTATGGAGAAAATAATGGTCGGGGGAGGCTTTGTTTCATTAGTGTTAATAAATAACATTGTTGCCACTTGTTACTCAGAAAAATAATTATGTTAGTTTTTATCACATGCACTGTAAGTTCTATGTCCTCCTTATATTGCAGTTTTTGTCTGTAATTTTGGAAAAGATTATTACATACATTATATATGAGGGTCAGTTTTACTCATTCTATCTATACTGAGATACAGTGGTTTTCAGACTTTGGGTCTCCAAGTGTTTTGAACATCGGCCCCCAGAATTCCTGGTTCTTGGCCAAGCTGACTGAGGCTTCTGGGGCTTGAATTCCAAAACAAGTACAGAACCAAAGCTCAAGAACTACTGATGTCAAGAATTATGAGCATAAAGGAGAACAATGCATTTTTCTAAACTAGGTGCTTAAAGAATTTATTTGTTGCATCTTCTGTTTGTTTATGTGTTTATGGTCTTTTTTTTTTTAAAGGAACAGCATAGCAGTTTCAGCTGTTTGCGTGTTCAACATGACTGCAATAACGCAAGTCTTCAGTGGGCCATTCAAGTATCAGGAGAACTCTCGTTCTGCCTGGCTGCCTTATCCCAACCCAAACCCCAATTTTCAGGTACTTAAAGAGAAATGGTCTTAAAACTGGTGATGACACAGTGTGTAGGTTATCATGATTCTCTCCTCTCACAGGCCATACTGAAATTTTCTTCTAATGATGAAGGTAGGATGGTCAAGTTGAAACTCAGTTGGAATGGTGTGACTTCAGACATTGATGTGAGAGGTGGCATGCCCAAACACACTTTGAGCCAATGGACAATACAAGCAATTATTTGCTTATGGGTAGCATTCAGAAAAAAATCTGCAGCTAGATTCAGAAATAAAGCAGCAAATTGAATAAAACAAAAGTAAGTAAAGCTATTGGTGAGAATCCAATGGGCTCATCCCACTGTTTCAGTGCAATTGTGAGACGGTGATTCCCTGCCACCCTGTAGCTCTGTATGCATTCTCAAAATCTACTCCAAATGTTTGAGAAATGCACTAGTACAGGTTTTCAGGCAGTGGGGAGTGTTGCAGTGAGGAGGAAAATAAGGTTCAGTTGCCCTAGTGGATGGCTGCTTGCAGAATAGTGGACTGAAGGTTCTGTTCTCACCAATTTGACTTGAGAGAATCTGTCATGCAATATATGTTACTACTTCATTTATTTAAAATATTCATACCCCACTCTTTAGTCATGGATGGTGTGGTAGGAATTAAGCTCAGCAGTTTCTGGCTCCTCTCCTTCCCTCGTGGAGGCACAGCTGTGTGTTACTTGGAACACAGGGAGGGCTTCTCACCAGTCACTGGATCCAAGGCATGATGGAGCAATGTGTGGATGCTCTTCTTGCTCTCAGAGGTGACTGTTGGAACATAGAGGGAGGGGCTCTTACTAGCTGCTAAGGTTTGGGCATGATGGAACTTAATTAAAATTAACAAAACAATTTTTAAAACCAGCAAATCTCTAATCAAGCCTCCTTTCAAGTGGCTTCACATGAGGGCTAGTCATTCTGCTGTGTCTGCACCAGGACTGACTAGATTGTCTGTTTCCACCTGCTACAAGTAAAATTCAGAACTGCCCAGCCTCAGAATTCACCAGTGTTACTTCTCTGTAGATGACTGTGTAAAGGTGGGCCTAGAGTGTGAGTTGTACATAGCTGTTGACCTTTTTGTATAGGAATATTTGCTATATCTCAGCATGGGCATTGTGGAACATGACTGAGGAGAAAAAAAACAGAGCATTCAAGTGGCTGATTCAATAATTCTAGGTAGTCCTTAAAATTGATGGCATTCTTTGGAACTATACCCTAAAACTAGATCTTTTCCCATGTAAAAATAAGGAATGCCTCCAGTTACAACTTGAACTGGTAATATACTAGAGGTATCAGAAATTTAGGAAATGTTGAAATAGGCATATAGAAAGTTAGATTTTTAAGAGTGTGATGGCAGTCTAGTTGTTTCTCAAAGTGGGTATTGACATGCACTCCACAAGACTACAGGAATCTATGTTCCCCTGTTGCATTTCTGAGTACTATCCTTACTGTGCATTGATGTGCATTTCTGCTTATATGAAAGGTAAGCAGTGTCTACTGGTAGAGAACAGGTTGCATTGCCTCCCCTAAAACCACCTGGGGTTGCACCCCATCCCCAAATTTGCTGCCACACTACCACATTTTGGTGATGCAGCAGCAACAGTAGGAGTAACACATACACATACACCCTGCAGCAATTTATTATTGAAACAAGGTGTGGGGAACATGCACCTTGTTTTAAAGCTGAATTTCACTTCTAGGAGTTCTATTCACTTTAAAATAATGTGTGTCCTCTCAGAGTGCTTTGTTTTAAAGGGAGAAAAGTTGTGATTGCTTAAACAGACACTACTTCAGAAAAATGAGGAAAAAGGCTAAGGGCTGAGCCGGTGTGAGGAATCACTGGTAGGTACATTTGTTGAAGGCAGTATTTGAAAAACTTACTTTTTTGTGCTGCAGCTTCAAAAATTCTCCCAGCAAGCATGAGGGATTCTGAGAGATTCAGTATAAAAAGTAAGTTTTCCAACTTGTGAGCAAAGACACTGTGAGGACAGTCCTGGGAAACTGGTCTTGTTCACGGGGAGCGGGAGAGAGAGCATTCTTCTCCCTGCTTATTCAGTTCTTTGTATGACCTTGTGTGAAAGATACATTTGTAGAGGCAAAGAAAGAAATGGCAGGTTTAAGTACAGTAAACATGTATATATGTATTTACCCATAGCAGAAGCATAATCTTACACCTATTTGAATGTAAATGCAACCAGCTCACCATTATCCTGATTGGCTTGCAGAGTGAAGTGCAGTTGTATTTCAAGACAGCCTGCCTGTTCTTTTCACCCAAACAAGTTAAAACTTAGCCTGGAATTTATTGTTATGGTCCATGCTTTTGTGTGAAGAGGCCATGCCCAGGCAAGCCGCTATGAAGGGAAGAGGACCCTGCAAGAGAATGTATCTAATCATCTAATGCTGCAACTCCAGCAGAATCTGATGGCATCCTTCAAGATTATTATCTTTGGGACAAGCCTATTTAGCAGTGCTTTAAGAAGTCTTTGAGGGGGATTATTTTGGGGGTGAAGGCTATTGACCTTGTGATTTTGGGAAGTGTAGTCCAAAAAGTAATGTTTCCAAGCTCTGATATATGGAAAACAAAACATCTTTTATTTCTTGTTTCATGTTTTGATGCACAAAGATTGTAATAGTGCCTATACTCATTAGATTGACTGTGTATGACTTGCTAATGTGAAATGGTATTTCTCTCTCAAGCTCGTCATACAGCAGGATAATCAGTTATTGCTACACATATTTATGTCAGATCTAGCTTGAAGATTTTTATAGTTTGGGATCTGGAAGTATAATATATGCTTCTACTCTGGGAGTACAAGATATGCCTCACATTAATCTTTATAGTGTTTCTTCATGCATTTTCAGTGTGGCACCATGGACCAAGGTCTGTATCTGAACCTGACAGAGAGGAATCTCCAAGATGCCCAGAAGTTTATATTGATGCATGAAGTGATACAGCCCATCACACCAGTTCCATATTTCATGGAGGACAACAGCCGTTTTTCCCATGTAGTAGTGGATGTGGTACAAGGCAAAGATATGCTTTTCCATATCATTTATTTGGCCACAGGTAAATTCTTTTGTAAATTCTGATACTGTTGTGTGTATGAGAGAGAAAGTGGGTGATTGGATGCAAGTGAATTATATTTGGCTAAGGGTTCTCTGTAGCTTTGTTGCTATCTGGTCTCAGATAAGCCACTTTCAAGAAGATATTGAGCAGAGGGAAAAAAGATTCAGAGTTGAAAAGGGCAAGGGATGTGAAATATGGGCACATACAGTCAGATGTGCAACTTGACTATTGTTCTAGTTCTGCATTAGATCCACCGGGGAATGTGATTTCCTCTATGCCTCAGTTAAATGTCTAAATAAATCTCAAGGGTGTTTGATGGGCAGACATAATGAAGAGTTGGAGGAATAGCTGAAAGATATGTGTGGCCTACAGAGAGGGGAGTAGAGAGTATATGAATCTTGCGTAGCAATTTCCAAGTACATTTTAAGGCTTTAAGAGTTCAAATGATCTCATTTGTAGGAAACCCTCACAACTCTGTTGGAGAAGCCTAGTGAACAGTCCAGGGATTGGGATAGCTATTCCTTTGCATGGATTTACTGGAATATCACTTATATTAAGTCTGGTTGAGAACCATAGAAAAATAAAATAAAATACAATAAAATTAAAAGCAGGTTTTGTGTAACATTCTATTTGCAAAGCCCTCTAAAAGACTGAAGTTGGGTTCCATAGGTGGTACATGACACCAGAAAAATTAAAGAAAATGTACAATAATGGAACAGGGCAATGTTGGAAATGCCAAGAAAATGCTGGTACACTTTATCATATGTGGTGGTCATGTACCAAGGCAAAAATAAAATAAAATACTGGAATGACATTCACAATATGATATGTAAAATATTAAGAATCCAACTTGATAAGATACCTGAATTGTATTTGTTAAATATGACTTATATGTTAGATGGATCTGTTGCAAAAAAATACTGGAGAATTTTTTACCTTACAAGATTACAACAGCCCATATTGAATATGCAAGGTTATGGAAAATTGAACAGATACCTACAGTAGAGCAATGGTGGGCAACATTAATTGAAAATTGCAATGAAGACATAGTTGGTCAGAGATTAAAAGGAAAATCAGATGATGATATCTTTAAAGAATGGTGAAATGTATTAGATATGAAGGGAGTTTTGTCGAGTAATAATTCATTATCCGTGATAACAGGTTAAATAAAAGGAGGAAACCAGAGAAATATTATGGAACATGTAAACTGGGTTTGAAATGCAGGAACTATCTTGATAATGTAATCGATTTATTGCGATGCATAAATATAACATGACAATGATATAACAGTTTACGTAATCCGGTGAGGAGTGGGAGGGAACTGTAACAGTTTGGTAAATGTACAATGAAGAATGTATGTTTTATATGTTGGAATTACAATAATTATAAATTATTATAAAAAAAAAAGACTGAAGTTGGGGTGATGATGCATTTGAGCAGACCTGCCCTTTTGAATGCTCTTGTGTTTGCCCTGAAGATAAGAGTCATTCATATTAACCAAGAATGAAGAAAAGGCTGGAAAACAAGGCTTGGAAAATCACTTTGATACTCTGGCATGCTTTTTAATTCAGAAGGAAATTCGACATGTGTCTCAAGAAGTTTTGACAGAGTTATAAATAAGGCTGGCATAATCAACTTTATGCAAATCAGCTAGACAGTTCCTAGTATAACTATTTTGCCTCATGCTTTGGAGAAATTAAAACCTTGTGGCTGCTTCCAGTGAAAGTTGCCTTTGTGGGATTCAGTGTTCTCTATTTATAATACACATGCTTGGTTGGACAGCTGCTCATACTGCAGAATATGGCTGACACGTGGGAAGAGAAGAGGACTTTTAATCTTTTCATTTAGTTGACAGGGATTTAAACTAGATGCTTATACTGTCCAGTTTTTTTGCACTACATGAAGTGAATTGCAACCAATGACTTGGATCCAAAGTGCTGTGGTTGGAGTTCTGCTTCTGCAGTGGGGCTTTCAAAGTCACTCATGCACCCCAAAAGCTACTCCTGTGGGTTGGAAGATCCCCCAGCTGATAAGTTCACAGAGTGCCTCAGGGTGCTAATAGCAAATCTGCAGTAACTGCCTTAGCACTTCTTTTTACATAGGTAGCTCTTTGGTTTACAACTAATATGTTCCCTGTCTGTGTGTGTGAGAAAGAGGGTAGAGTGGAGAGAGAAAGAGAGAGAAAAAGAGAGAATTTCCTCTGTTTCTTCCATTCAGCTCCCCACCCCATCCACCTCATCTCTCTTGCTAACTTTATTGGGGAGAAGAAAATTCATAGTTCACAGTTGGAATCTGAATATTTGTGAAATATATGTTGGCAAAAAACCAGCAACTTCATGACAGTATTTGTAACAAAAAAATATAGATTGAGTTTTCTTTCAATTTTACATGAATATCTGTGCACTGAGAGAGTGCTGTAGGAGTAATTCCTTTGTTTTTGCTTTACTTTTTTATGTGTTTGAAGTGTCACATTGAAAACAACAGCATGGTACTTTATTTGATTTATTTGTTTGCTCATTTTCCATTTCAAACTCTGCTTTATGGTTTATGCAGCTCCCTCCGCTAGACACCTAAGGAGATGATGAAAACATGACCATTTAAAACACACATCAAATGTTTCATAAGACGACATTCATTATAAAATGATGAGTTCATAACTATAGAGACATCTCACTTTGTGTGCATACATAAAATAGGACACTTAAAAATATAATGTTCTATATAGGTTATAGTTTTGTTGTATTGATCCGTATTTTACGCCACAGAGTTCTTTACTTCTTTCAGTATAACACTGCAAAGGACTTTTTTTTTCCTCCTGCCTTTAAGGAGTAATCAATTTAGTACTTATAGTGAAGAGCTTTGGGTCTGTAGATGATACCTGTTTTGTACAAAAATGTATGAGAAAGAAATAACCTAAGGAAGAATATGGGTAAGGAATAGAGCATGAGATAGAAAGATGCTAAATGTCAGAAAGAATTCACCCAATTATTGTGAATATGTTCTTTGTGTTCTCAGACATTCTAAAATGCAAGTAGTGGCACAGACCTTTAACTCTGTCCGCTTTATATTTGGAGGTAGTGTAATGCATGGTAAGTATTTAGTTGGAAAACTATATGCTTTTTCAGTGGCAAGCTTGTAATTATGTGGAATTCTTTCAGCTTAGCTGCTGTTAATTATAGACAGACTTAACCATCTTCAGTCTTTGTATGTTGTCCAATGGGTTTTGTAGTCTAATGGGATAGGGCTGTTTGTTTGTTTGTTTAGCAATGACACTGTTTTCAGTACACAATGACTGGAATCACAGGGGAGGTGTCACTTCCGTTCTAGATCTTGGATAGGTCACACACAAACTCTGTACAAGTATGAGGAGAGAGGGGCTTAATCTCACTGCCATCCTTACGGTCCAGCTTTAATCTCACTATGTCTCTGTTGCTATCATTGACAAAGATTGCAGGCATGAGGAAAGGCTTCAAATTCTTCCCTGTTCCAGTGGTTTTGAGTAGGATCATGAGGATGAAGGGATGAATTTTAAACCTCCCTGACCCTTGTGATCCCAGCAGGAATCACTGCTTCTCTACTGCTAATTGTCAGATTGTTGTTTCCATGCAACAAATGGCAACAGGTCAGGAGCAATTTTGATGGGGTTTGTTGGAGGGAAGAGGCTGCCTGAGCCTTCCCTTCCCTCAATGTTTCTAGATGCGATTGCTTCAACCCTACAATGTTAGTAGCAGAGGTCCTAACTGTTCTGGAACCCTGAAGAAAATGGAGACTAAAACCTCTCTCACCCCTCAAATCCCATTTGGGATCTTGGTTCTGATCCTCTTGGTTCTGGTTCTTCAGTTCTGTGGGCCATACTGGAGCAGCCAATATCTGCATGTGGCTTTTGTGAGCCATGAATTAATCATCCTGCTTTAGACTTTTAACATGAATTTCTTAGAAGAATTCTAAGTTATTATATGGTAATCCCAGTCATGCTGATCATTGACTGTAACTGTGAAGATCAGTTGATTGACAATAATCTCAGTAATGTTAATGCCAATACAAAACATATATCACTAGAAGATTCTATATATTTACATGAAACTATCTAGTGCCTCTTGGACTATAGATGCAGTAAATGCAGAAATTGACTTTTGAGGCCTCAGCATGGAATTTTTCTGTCAGATGTGACAAACAATTTTTAGGTACAACGATACCAGTTCTAAGTGTTCATCTCTGCACTGCCACAAATAAATGTGTGGATTTTTTTTTTCTCATACAGTCCATTCTCTATGGTGTAAAACCAATTGCTAGTCCCAGCTAGAGTAGACCTATTGAATCAGTTAGTGAATAATAATTCTACATTTATGTGTTTCTCATTGATTCAATAAGACTGCTTTCATTTGGACTAGCAATTGAATTTAGGCCTTTCATGGTGCCATTAATGTGGCATATTGTGAAGAGATACATCAACTGTATCTATTTAAATTGATGTGCAAGTCAGGCTAGCTTGGATAGGGGTGTCTGTCATCTTTATGTAGTATTAGGATGGAAGGAGGAATGGCCTTTGAACTGAAAAACTTATGTGAAGTTTTGGAGATTGTGCTTGTCTTCTTTCTTGCTTCTTCAGCCACTTCGATCACAGTCACATTCAGTATAATGTGGGATGTTTTCCAAAAAGAAAATGAACCATCAAGATTTCTTGCAGATAGTGAAATGCGTATATTGTCTCCAATTTTACTTACAGTTGCATAATAATTATTTCTGAAATTATTGGTTAGGTAGCATAGGAATATGTTATTGCATTTTAATTAACTGTTAGTGAAATTATACTCTACCTGTCACTCCTCTGTCTCTACATCTTTCTCACACGAACTTGTGTGCATCTATGTATTGATGTGAAGTCATATTTTAGATTATAGATTAAACTGAAGAAATTATTTCTGAGATTGGAAAAAAGTATACTCAGTACATAGTGAGAAAGTGTAATCAGACCTGCCTGGTTCATCTTACCTCTACATGTTCTCCTAAATTATTCCAGTCCCATCTCATCCTGCTTGTTTTGCATATTATTTTACTATGAAGTTATGATTTTAGCTATTATAAATTGTAGCACCCAAATAGTGCCTTAGGTGCATGGAATTTAAATTCGTCCTTCACATGCAAAATAAATACGATTTTATAGGCATCACTGAGACCTGGGATAAGTCTCATGATTGGAATATAGGAATAGAGGGGTATAGCCTATTTTATAAAAATAGACCAAACAAGAAAAGAGGAGGAGTAGCCTTGTATGTCAAGGATGTTTTCACCTGTGAAGAGATCCTTGACTTAAACCCAGTAAGCCAAGTCGAGAGCATTTGGGTTAGAATTAAGGGAGCAAGAAACAATAGGGATATTCTGGTGGGGGTTTACTACAGACCTCCAACTCAGGCTGAGGACTTTGATGATGCCTTCCTCAACCAAATGACTGCACATTCAAGGAGGAGAGATATAGTAATAATGGGAGATTTCAATTACTCAGATATATGCTGGCAGTCAAACTCTGCCAAGACAGCAAGGTCCAGCAAGTTTCTTGCTTGTCTTGCAGACAACTTCATGGTCCAGAAGGTAGAAGAGGCCACAAGGGGATCAAATATTCTAGATCTGATCCTGACCAACAGGGATGACCTTGTTAATGAGGTAGAAGTGGTTGGATCTTTAGGGGGGAGTGACCATGCCCTATTGGAGTTTGGCATTCAAATTTTTGATTTCTCAAAAATAAGTCATGCCAGACTAATCTTATCTCTTTTTATGATAGAGTTACTAGCTTGATAGATGAAGGGAATGCTGTGGATGTAGCATACCTCGATTTCAGTAAGGCCTTTGACAAAGTTCCCCATGACATTCTTGCAAAGAAACTAGTAAAATGCGGGCTGGACAGGGCTACTGTTAGTTGGATTTGTAATTGGTTGACTGACCAAACCCAAAGAGTGATCATGAGTGGCTGCTTCTCATCCTGGAGAGAAGTGACTAGCGGGGTGCCACAGGGTTCTGTCCTGGGCCCAGTGCTGTTCAGTATATTCATCAACGACTTGGATGAAGGAATAGAGGGCATGCTCATCAAATTTGCAGATGACACCAAATTGGGAGGGGTTGCTAATATGCCAGAGGACAGGATCAAAATTCAAAATGACCTGGATAGATTGGAGAGCTGGGCCAAGGCTAACAAAATGAAATTCAACAGAGAGAAGTGTAAAGTTCTACACTTAGGTAGAAAAAATGGAATACAGAAATATAGGATGTGGGACAAGTGGCTAGATAGCAGTACGTGTGAAAGGGATCTAGGAGTCTTAATAGACCACAAGCTGAACGGGAGTCAGCAGTGTGATGCGGCAGCCAAGAAAGCCAATGCAATTCTCGGCTGCATCAACAGGAGTATGGTGTCTAGATCAAGGGAGGTACTGGTACCACTTACTCTGCTTTGGTTAGATCTCATCTTGAATACTGTGTCCAGTTCTGGGCACCCCAATTCAAGAAGGACATGGTCAAGCTGGAGCAAGTTCAGAGAAGGGCGACCAAAATGGTGAGAGGCCTGGAAGACATGCCCTATGAAGATAGACTTAGAGAGCTGGGTATGTTTAGTCTGCAGAAGAGAAGGTTAAGAGGGGACATGATAGCTATGTTTAAATATTTGAAGGGATGCCATGTAGAGGAAGGAGAGGGCTTGTTTTCTGCTGCTCCAGAGACCAGGACAAGGAGCAATGGATTCAAGCTGCAGGAAAGGAGATTCCACTTGAACCTCAGGAAGAACTTCCTGACACTCAGGGCTGTCCGGCAGTGGAATACGCTGCCTCGGAGTGTAGTGGAGTCTCCTTCCTTGGAGGTTTTTAAGTAGAGGCTAGATGGCCATCTGTCGGGAATGCTTTGAGGGTGTTCCTGCATAGCAGGGGGTTGGACTGGATGGCCCGTGTGGTCTCTTCCAACTCTACATTTCTATGATTCTATGCACACTCATATACTAGAAAAAGTGTCTGTTGATTTTGGCTGGTCTCCATAGAACTGCACAACTAGTTCTTCACACTCCAGAAGGCTTTGGCCTTGTGTTTCTCACACAGCAGCTCGCCCTCTCTGACACATAGCAAGTCACATTATTAAGAGCAGTTTGTGATGTGGCTTAGCAGGAGGAAGGGAGTGGGTGGTATCTGCTGTTCAAAGGGAAAAAGAAGTCCTAGAGGACATAGTCAAACTAAAGTCACTCACTGAAAGTAGATTTTCAAAGTGAGCATTAATAAACATAATATACGTGTAAGTCATCTGTAACCCACCTCTAGCCATCTTAACAACATTTTTTTCATTTGGTATATCTCAGTAGTAAGTTGGACTGGAAAGGGATCTGAGAATTTTTCCCACTGCTTGTTACTCCTTTGCTTTCCTCCCAGTAGAAAAACAGAAGGCAGCTGATTCTTGTCTGTCGTCTGCCAGTAGGCACTCTTGTTTTCTCTGGAGTCAGCCTTCCTTATTTGTTTCATAACCTTTCTTCCTGTTTACCCATTGACAAAGTCCTTTGGCTTTTTCGCAAATCGGAAAGCATTTTTAAATGACCCAAAGAATTGGGTGGACTTGGGTCTTGTTTTTATGAATCAGTGCCCTTCCTCGCTCCAAGTGGGGATGCTGATTCTGTGGTTGGAAATGTGCCATCTGCCTCTGTGGATAAGTCATTTAAACATTATTGCAGTCTCGCAGGAGAACACACAGAACAGCAGAGTCCACATGGCCTGAGATATTGGGCAGAGGGCCTTTAAAAACCCTGTGTCTGTGGTTGACAATAGAAGGCTAACAAGCTGCATCTGTCTTACCAAAGCCTGTTGTTTGTGGGAAGAATCCATCTTTTAGAGGAGAACCTTGATGAGGGAGATGTAATTTGAGAACCTCATGTTTGATGCCTTTGCCTTACCCTTGTTTCTTTTAAAGGACCTCTATAAAGGAGTCTTCACCTCTTGGGCTGCAGAACAGTAGCATCAAATCACCTCATATCTACCTTGACTTTCTGATCCAGACCATCTTTTTGGAAGACTGTCAGAAGCAAAGGCTTCTGGGATTCTGTCAGAAGCTGCCTGATCTGCAGTTTGTCTCCTCAGTAGCATAGTAATCGTACAGTTTGGGAAAAGTATGCAACTGCTTACTACAAACCAAGTAGCCCTATCTCTTTTAGAAATTGGCAAGTTGTGAGAGTGGAATTAGGCATACATCATGCTTTGCTCATTGAATCTTTTGCTTTTTGTCAAGGCTTTATCTCTTTTGCTTGAGGCACAAGTTTTCCTTTAGAACAATCATTCTATGTACAGCTGCAGCTATGTAAAAGGACAAGTCTAAGAGAGACCATCAGAAGGATGTGAGAAAATAACTGTAATTATCCTATTTGCTGTAGTGTAAGCATTTGGGTAGGATGACAAGTGATTGTCAAAACAGTTGCTTCTGCAATTGTACAGCTGACTGTCTCACAGCATCACTGGGATGGGATTAAAATCTGCATTCTAAATTGCACAAAAGAAATTCAAATGAATTATCATTTAGGATAGTGCTCTCTCACATCTCTGAGGAGTTTGTAAATGAATTTAATTATCTGCACAATTTTGAAGCCTCAGTACTTTTAATGGATCATGAAGTTTCATCGCTGATAGTAGAAAGGTTGCATCCTTTTCTCTCAGGACTTGAGTCTCGTGCTGGTGACAATCAGAAGCTGGTGAACTTGGGTCACTGTTTTCCATCTGCAAAATGGAGATGAAGATGGGGGCGGGGAAAGGCATGGTTATCAGTGGCAAAGCACTTAGCAGCAGGCAGGGCTGTTCCTCCAGTAAGTTCTCCTAACAGCACTCTCCTCCACTGCCAGGACTTTTAGATGCGTATTTGTGGCATTAAGGTAGAGGGAAACATAGGGGAGAGGTATTGGGGGAAAGTGATGGGTAGTGAAAAGATGAAACATCTTCTTTCTGCTCATTATTTCTTTGCTGCTAATACCTTCCCACCTTCGCTTGTCAGAGCTTCATTTGTTTGTTGTTATTTCAGAAGGAAAAAAATTAACCACAATATTTCATACAAGTACTTCCAAAGTGACTACTACTGTCTGAACTGTAGTAGATGTTTAGTTTAACTTGTTGCCCCAGCAATACAGAGGCAAAATGTACTCATGCCCTTATATCAATGGTTATAGTCTTTATGACAGCATAGAGAAGACTTATGAAAAGCAATAGTTAAAACTCACTTTAGGATACATTGTATAAGGTATAGAAATAAAGAGCCATGGAGGATCACAATAGGCGAGGGACCTAGATGAAGCAGTGGAAGGGGTGGAAACATTGGATTGGATCCCAAGAAAGGAAGATGTCTTCTGCTCACAGGAAGGGCTGTTCCAAGTATGGTGTGAGAAAATTGAAGCTAAATCCAATGTTGCTGTTCCACAAGACTGTGGGAAGTGCTGCAGAGTACATGTTCTAGCATAGAGCTGCAAATTCTTCTGTAGCTTTTGAAATAGGGATTTGGAAATGGTGCTAACAACTGTTTACATTCTACTCACACTACTTTGAATCCAGCTAGAACTCACTATCAATTGTCATAATATTTCTGCTGGTCTTTTTTCTGTTACACCCCAACGAGTACTATATCCATGGAAAATTTATAGAGTCTCCCAGATGTTCAGGCAGTTTCTGAAAAGGTTTTACCTGTGTATGTTTTCTTGTTCCCCTCAAATCCCCTTTTCTCTCTTTCTGCTGATGTAAGTAATGATCTGGGTAACCAGCTGCTAATCTTAAAGAACTCAGTGCCACATGCATACTATCATTTGCAAAGTGGTAAAACCTGAAAGTTTTTTCTAGGGGCAAAATTGACTGAAGTAAATTTCACATCCAGAGGTAAAGAGCTTCTGGGACTATTTATAGTTAAACAGTTCTCACAGATGTAGGTTTGTGTCATGCTTGGCCTATAAATTTCACTGTCACAAAAGGTGGACACTTCTGTTGGGAGATGCTGCAGTGAAGTGGTTACAGTAATGAATGCAATAATAAATGCATGGTGTAGAAATAATCAACTTTAAAAAATGGAAAACTGCAATATCTGTTTTGACCAAGCAGTGGGGAACAAATGATCAGAGTTACATTTATGAGAACATGTAATATAGAAGAAAAATCATTGAAATGTTTATCATAGCATTTGAAGGGTGTATATGGATAACATTTGCTTAATTTGGCCTAAATGGCTGATATTTCAACTTAATATAAGGCAATAAGAAAGAAAAAAGCAGCACATGTACTTTTACCACCCAGTGTGCTCTCTGATATTTTACGTGTTTTGCTGATTGTGCAGCTTCTCATGGCTGCAGCTGAACCTCCTGAGATTCCCTCAAGATTCTGCTTCCAGCCCCAGAACCACTGCATAATTTTCTTGAGAAAGATTTAATATTCGCAGTACCATATTTTAGAACTTGTTCATATAAGAAGACCCTTCCAAGCCCCGAGAACTGGATGTTACATAATATTACATGAAACAGAAATTAAAGAAAGTAATGTAGTTTGGAACAGAACTTGTCCCTGCTTTGAAGGCAGAAATTCTAGGCAAATTCTGATAGGTGTGTAAACATAGCATAGAGGGAAAGGAACAACCAATAATTTCCTTCTCCTTACTTCACAGATCATGGTACAATTAAAAAGGTGCTTGCTCCAGTTAATCAGACATCAAACAGCTGCTTGCTGGAAGAGATTGACATCTTTCCAAAGAAGCAGTGGGAACCCATTCAGAGCCTGCAGATTTTACACAGTCAGAGTGCTCTGTATGTGGGCCTCCAGAAAAGTGTGGTGAAGATCCCTCTGAAGAGATGTCTATTCTACAAAACATACAGGTATCTGGGGGGTGGATGCCATTCAAAAGTGTCACAAATGGGAAATGGGTTACAAAAATAGATGACTGTTAGGGTTTCAACTGACTTTCAAGAATCTCAGTGGACTGATCATTTGGCATTTAGCCTATGGATTGTATTTTCAAAGGTTCATCTAGTCCAGTGGTTCTCAACCTGTGGGTCCCCAGATGTTTGTGGACTTCAGCTACCAGAAGCCCCAGCCACTATGGTCAATGCTCAGGGCTTCTGGGAGCTGAAGTCCACAAACATCTGGGGACCCACAGGTTGAGAACCACTGATCTAGTCCAAAGAGTTGCCTGTGAGAAATCCATCAACAGCACCATTCCTGCTCATTCCCATGAGCAACTCATATACAGTGGCACACAGCTTCTCGTACTAGCAGGAGTACATGCATTTATCACATCCAACAACTATTGATAGCCTTATCCTCCTCTCAGTTGCCTTTTGGTGCTGTGTATGTTGGCAGCCATCACACCTTCTTATAGCACTGAATCCCACAGTTTATCTGTGTACAAGTAATCTATCCTGAATCTCCTATTTTCAGTTTTAGTGTACGACCCAGCGTTCTAGTATTAGCAGGGGGAGGGAGAAATAGTTCTTCCTAATCACTTTTTGCAAACCATCTATTACTCTGTTGCTTCTCTTTTTTCCAGGCTAAATAGCCTAAAACATTGTAATCTTTTCTTACAGTGGAGTTACTCTAGCACCTTAATCATTTTGATTACTCTTTTCCACACCTTTTCCAGCTGTACAATATCCTTTTGTAGATTTTACAGATGTCTTAATATAGGCCTTTTCTTGAATTATGAAAGGAAGCAGAACATAATTCTTTTTAACACAAAAAATATATCATATAATTAAAAGGAAATATGTTTTCCCCCATTTGCTGTTACTGCCAAACACCCAAAATAGCTTGTGTGTGTTAACTGGCAGCCTCCCTACACATATGCATTAAGCAACGCAAACATTAGTTGATTTGTCTTCCAAATAAAGCTACCAGACCTAATAAGTTTCTTAGCTCATTAATAGAAGCGAAGGCATTTTACATTATTAGACAAAGTAGAACATCTCCTGGGAGCTATGAGTGCTAGGAAACTAAAGTTGTCAATAGGATATTTGGATACATTTGGAGTGAAACGAGAACCATTCCATACTTCCTGTTTAGAGCCATGAGAATGTGTCTAATT